>JAQZBX010064439.1:0-16494 GCA_029593785.1 Cabassous unicinctus | reverse complement strand
AAAAAAAGTCCATTGACAAGTTAAGAGCAGGTGCCACAAATTCCATTTCTCACCATACAACTATTTACTCTGATTAGCAACAAACTTTCAAGTTCACAAGTTGATAGACAAAAGCAAAGTGAGGCAGCAAATAAAGAAGGAAAAGGATGGCTGCTTTGGGCACATACTCTCAAAGGCAAGAAGTAGCAACCAATAGCTTATCAGCAGCAGAAAGAACAAAAAAAAACCATACAGAACCAGAAAAGAAATTTTTAGATGGAGGAGATTGAGGCTACTTAGTGTATGGGCAAAGAGCCTCACTTACTTAAAAATAAATAATAAAATCAAGGTCATGAAGACTGGATAAATTATCTGTTCCAAATTAAAGCAGACTAGAGACACTAAAACTAAATGCAATGGTATATTGGTTGGATCCTGGGTAAGAAAAAATAAATCTGTAAAATACATTATCAGGGTAGAGAAAAGTATTCTGAAATGTTAAATTTCCTGAATCGAATTGTGGTTATGGAAGAGAATGTCTTCATTTTAGTGCATATGTGCTGAAGTACTGGGGTAAAGCATCATGGCAACTGCAACTCATTTCTAAATGTTTCAGCAAAAAAAGAGGAGGAGGAAGTAAGGTAAAAGTCTCAAACCCATCACAGTTCTTGATAGTCTGAGAGAGGATGGGATGCTGACACATCCCACAGCTCTCTGGAAGAGAAAGATGAGGGCTATAGTAGACTGAATTATGTACCCCAATTTATACATGTTCTTAATCTTAATTTGCAGACCTGCAGGTGTGAATCCATTGTAAAGAGGATCTTCTGAAAATGTGAATTTCATTTAAGGTGTGATCCAACTGAATGAGAGTGGGCCTTACTCTGGATTACTGGAGTCCTTTATAAGCAGGAGAAATTCAGACAGTAAGAGAAAACCACAGGGAGGATCCAGAAACTGAAAGCCAGCGGAAACTCAGAAGAGAAAGGAAACCACATCACCATGTGATGAGGCAGGCATTCAAGGGGGCATTGAACCCCCAAAGATTGCAGCAAGTAGCACTGGAACGCGACTAATCCAGGGAGGAAGAAAATCCTTGTAGCTCCAAAACCATGAGCCAATAAATTCCTATTGTTTAAGCCAATCCACTGTGTGGTATTTGTCATAGCAGCCTGGAAAACTAAGACAAGGGCCTCGTGGATTGCTTAACAAGATCTGAGGAAAGTCCATGGGAATTGGTTGCCAACATGTTGACCAAATCTCCAATCTAATGCCTGCTAATGAGGAATTGAGGAAGTGGTTGCAGGCTAAGTACTGGAAAGACATTTCATGAACAGCTGCCCTAATGGTGTCCTGCTTGTTATTAACTCTCTTCCAGATGAGATCTCTTAGCCAATCTGGCAGTAAGCCTCAGGTCTATCCCACTGTAACACCTAGCACTAAGATTTGTCTTGAGGGTAGGTGCCCAATTACTTACAGAGACACACAATTACAGAAACACACATCTACGCTGAGCAAGGAAGCACAGAAATTTAAGTAAGCTATGGGCTGGGCACAAAGCAGGCAGATCATAAAAACTCTGGCTGCTTCACCTGCAAAATAAGAGGACAGTGGCATGTAATACTTGTTAAGGAAAAATGGCAATAGCTCGGCTTTCCCACAGCCTAGACCCTCCTGCTGTCTAATTATGAGTAAAAAGTTCCTCACCATCCCCCCACCCACCCCAAAGGATTATACTTGTAAATTGGTCTAGTCTTCTGGGTGTGATACCCTTTGAATGCATTAGATTCTGCTGACATGTCTTGATGAAATTATCTGTTAGGACTGGGGCTTTGATTCGGCCACATCAGTAGGGTATGACTCAGGGTTGAGTCCCTGCCCCTTTGCAAACCCTAACCCCCATGTTCCCTAAACATTAAACCTAACCTAAACCTAACCCTAAACCCTAACACTAAACCTAAACCTAACGCTAAACAAGATCTGAGGAAAGTTAGTGTTAGGGTGTTAGGGTTTGGTTAGTGTTAGGATTAGCGTTAGTGTTATAATTAGGTTTAGGTTTGAGGTTTAGGATTGCGGTGAGGGTTGAGGTTAGGGTTTGGGTTAAAGTTAGGTTTAGGTTTAGGTTAGGGCAAGTGTTAGGTTTAGGGTTAGGTTTAGTGTTAGTGTTCAGGGTTATGTTTAGTGTTAGGGTAACGGTTTGGGACAGGGTTAGGGTTTGGTTAGGGTTAGGGCTTAGGGTTAGGGTTAGGTTTAGGGTTAGGATTAGGTTTAGCATAAAGTTTCGGGTTTGGTTATGGTTATGGTTTATGGTTAGGGTTACCGTTAGGGTTAGGTTTAAGGTTAGGGAAAGGAAAAGGTTTAGGTTTGGTTGAGGGTTTAAGGTTAAGGTCAGAGTTAGCATTAGGGTTAAGCTCAGGGTTAGGGTTAGATTTAGGGTTAGGGTTAGAGTTAGGTTTGGGTTACGTTTAGCCTATATAAACAGACACACACAGAAGAAGATATGGAAGAGGAGAGAACTTGGTCATTTCAGTCCTGCCATGTGACAGAAAGGAGAAGTCTCAAACAGCTAAAGCCCCAGGAAGAGAGATGAGCCATATGCCTGATAGTTTGTAGCCAAAGAGAACAGAGCAGCTGAGCAGCTGAGAAGACCCGGGAGACCAGAAAAAGATTGCTTGCCATCTTGCTTCAACATGTGGCAAGAGACTTTGGTGAGAAAGCAGCCTTAAGTTGGACTCTTTAGGGCCCTGTAACTGTAATATTTTACCCCAAATAAATACCCTTTAAAAAAAATCCAACAGATTTCTGGTACGTTGCATCAGCACTCCTTTGGCTGACTAATACAGAATTTGGTACCAGGAGTGGGGTCATGCTTTTGCAATTACCAAAAATGCTGGAACAGTTTTATAAATGGGCAAGGGATATTTTTTGGAGAAATTGTGAGATGCTTGATAGAAAAGACCTAGATTGCTTTGAAGAGACTATTGGTAGGAATATGGACTCTAAAAAGACTTTTATGAGGCCTTAGGGGTAAATTATGAAACTATTACTGGAAAGTAGAAGAAAGGAGATCCGTGTTTTAAAGTTACAGAGAACTTACAAGATTGACTCCTGATATTATATGGAAGGCAGAATTTGAAAATTATGTGCTTGGACATTTAGCCAAGGAGTTTTCCAAACTAAATGTGGAAAATGCAGCTTGGTTTCTCCTTGTAGCTTACAACAAAATGCTAAACAAAAGAGATAAGCTGAGAACTGAATTGTTGGGCCCAAAGAAACCCAGAAACTGATTCTGGAAATTCCAAGCATCTGGATTTTAAGCCCCCAGACAATAGTGCCCCATTTAAGGAATTAACTAAACTTGGAATTTGTAAATCAGGATTGAAAATGCAATTACCCAGGAAGGACATGTAGAAAATCTTACTGTCTGATGGCTTGGACTCCTGCTTCCTGCATGTTAAACCAACAAGCTTTTTGCAAGATCTGTATGAACAAAACTACTGTCAGCCTGGACTATAAGAGACAGGAAGGGGAGAGATGGTAAAGAAAACAGTTTTAAGAGGAAAACCATGGAAGCTAAGGTCTGGAATTAAGACATCTCCTTAGGACAAGAGAAGAACACCACCCATGTGTACAGAGAGGGTGAGTTTGCCCCGGCATTTGAAGAGGGTGAGTGATCTAGCCTGCTGTTCATAGAGTTTTGCCGCCCCAGGCTAGAGAGAGGGTGGAGCACATTCTCCAAGGGTTGGGGAGACTGAGGTTGACACCCCATTGTTCTGAGAAGGGTGGGCCTATTCCCCATAAATTAGGGAAGGCCAGGTCACCACTTCACTGCTCTGAGGAGACTGGGCCTGTATGCCAGCGATTAGAGAGAATGTTGCCACCATCTCATACTACTGGGGTTGAGACTCTACCCCAGAGATTGGAGAAAGTGTGGCCATCACCCCAACATTCTTGGAGGGTGAGGTCTGGAGCTTGGTTGCCACCCAGATGCCTGATGAGGGTGGAACCAAGAAAATGGCCATTGGGCAAGCTTGTAGAAAGGGTGGGCCCCTATGAAGCCCCAAAGAGGAGAAGCAGCTACCATCTTAAGAATGACTCTCAGACTTTGAAATCTAATGGAGTATGCCCTGCAGCTTTTCAGAACTACTGGGGACCAGGGACTCATGTTTCCCTCCCAAATTCTCCTTATGGTAAGGCAAATGTTTATCCCATGTCTGTCCCTTTGTATACTGGAAGCAGATAAACTGTTGTGTGGGTTTCACAGGTCTACAGCCAGAGGGGACTTTGCCCCAAGACAAACTGTATTTCTATAAACTGATTGTGATGTGATTTTGTACTTAGCATTACTACTGAAAAGGATTTAAGGTTTTTGACTATTGTAATGTCTTTGGGATTCAGAGGTGGAGTGTGCCAGTTTGAGATTATTTTTGTGAATCCCAAAAAAGAAAAAGGATTATATTTGTAAACTGGTCTACTCCTCTGGGTGTGATGCCCTTTGAATGCATTAGATTCAGCTGACATGTCTTGATGAAATTATCTGTTAGGACTGGGGCTTTGATTCGGCCACATCAGTAGGGTGTGACTCAGGTACTTTGCATCAACTCCCCTTTGGTTGACTAATACACCCTCCTTCACTTCCCACTTTGGGATTGGTTAGGTCATAAAGCCAAAAATCTTAAACCCGCAAATAACTTTCTAAATTTTTTAATACTTGTCAACAGATATTTTAAAATATTAAAAACATAACTTAAAAAATCTTTTCAGGAACATACCACTTCAGTATATAATGTGGACCTTATCCCAACTGCCTGAGCAACATCTGCTCCCTGCTCATTTTGTTTTTGCTCGCTGTCTGCTCATTGTTTGCCTGTCTTCTTTAGGAGGCACTGGGAAGCAAATCTGGGACCTCCCACCTAGGAGGCAGGCACACAACTGCCTGGGTCTCATCCACTCCCTGATTCATACTTTTAAATGCTTACTTTTTATAAAGACTTTTCCTTACACCAAAAATCTCAAATTGAAGAGTTAGAGAAAAAATTAGGTCACAGATAAAAATGGCAGAAAGTAATATGAATTTATCAGATCTCTGGAGGGCAAAAATGTTATAAGCTTGAAAGAAATCAAAGGAAGTCAGAGGTTGACTGACTCAAATACATAAATATTTAGTATCATTAAAGTGGGAAAAAATCCAGTGTCAACCAAAAACAAGTCAATGGGAATTATCTACAACAATTATGACCCAAAATCAAATTATATGCTATATGAAGAGTTGAAAAAAAAAAACAGAACAGCTTGAGCAAGAAGAAAAAACTTGTAAACAAAGAAATCACCATGAATTTAAGTCAGAGTCAAAGAAACCTGATGTAAAACTTATATATCGCATATCAATTCACACCCATTAAAATGGGAAAAATAACATTAATACCTTTACTCTCCCACTTTTAAGACTATCTACTCTAGCCCTGCCAAATTAGTTCCAATACTTCAAAAGAACTATAATCTCTGGTTTATAACATATACTGCAACATGTTGGATACAACTGTCTCTCAGCACTTAGCATAACATATAATTATAAATGCATTACTTACTTGCCTATTTTCCCCATTCGATTATACACTTTTCAAAGCAGATACTGTTTTGATTACTAATATATCTCCAAAACTCAAAGCAACTATTCTATACATATTTGCTCTGTTTTAGCAGGTCTACAGTAAAAGTGGTGATTGGTAAACTGGTAAACTGCTACAACAACTTGGAAAGCACTTTATCCCAAGGTCAAAAATCCAGCATAATGAAAAAAATAAAATGTGCAGAGATATTTTTAATCGTGACATTTATAATTTCAAAAAAACTAGGGGAAACAGAAATCCATTAGATGAATGATGAAGAAAATTGTTACAATCATATTTGATGGAATATAATGAATTTGTATTTTGAAAAATATGGAGTAATAAGTAAAATGATTATGACAATATTAATTTATAAAACAGCATGCTATAAAATGACTTTATGATATAGCCATATATCTTGCATATCAATTAGTAAAATACAAACAAAAAATTGATGGCTCATTAATTTGATTCTATAACTCTTTATTAGATAAATACCCCTGAACACAGAAAAGGTTTCATGTAACAAAGAGGTATTTTTTAACAGCACCATCATGAATGATGTAATTTAATCTCTAGAACCATAGCATACACACACACCCCACCAACAGTTACCATCATAGTATTATCTCACCATTAAACCAAAGATTTGAAAAACATGAAGAAATATTTGTCATAACATTGAATGAAGAAAGGAGATGTAAAGCTATATAGATCACAACTGTGTACAAAAACCCTGCACAGTAAAAAGCCCACTGAAAGTTAATATGCAGTAGTGCCAATGCAACATAGTTTTACTGGGGTGAAGAGGTTTCAGAAAGATGCTACTTTTATAGAGTGATAAGATTTACATCACCAATAACTGCCAAACAAGT
Source organism: Cabassous unicinctus (assembly GCA_029593785.1). Classification (NCBI taxonomy): domain Eukaryota; kingdom Metazoa; phylum Chordata; class Mammalia; order Cingulata; family Chlamyphoridae; genus Cabassous; species Cabassous unicinctus. The sequence goes on along the minus strand of JAQZBX010064439.1, from coordinate 10,031 downwards.
CAACATACTGTAATACAAGGTATTTCTGCAGAACATATATTTGGTCCTTCAGTTATCATCCCACCTGAATAACTTCTATTTATTCACATATTTTTAGAAGTATCATTACCAAGAACTTACCACATGAGTAGTTTTTAATGTACTGCCATCAAATCTGCATAAACTGGAGCTCTCTTCAAAGAAAATATCACATTCTTCTAATTCTTGAGCATTACAAGGAGGTTTTTCTTTATCTGGATTTGGATTCTCAAAAAAGAAATTAAATAAAAAAACAACGATAAAGGAATGGATTTCTTCATACCGAAAAACACTGAGATTACAGCATTAGGTAAAACTAATTTCAGACCCATGACCCATAAAAACATAATCATGTTCCATATGCTCAAAGGTGTAAAGGAAAATACTAATATGATGGGAGGAAAAAGATACAAAAGATTTTAAAAATTGGACTTTTAGATATGAAAATACATTATATGAAATGAAAATCAAAACAGATGGGAATGACAGCTGATTAGACACTGCAGAGTGAGCTTGAAGGCAAAGCAATAGAGACTATCCTAAATGAAGGACAGAGACTGAAAAAAAAACAACAAAAAAACACCAAGAATCCCAATGACTTGTGGAATAATATCAAATGGTCTAATTAGACTTTTTCTATTCTTCAATAATACAATGGGTTTGCATTCATTTTTCCTTAAATTAAGATATGCATTAAAAAGGGGGGGGGGATAAATATACAATGTGTCTCTGTTAAAAAAAAAAATGAAGTTTTTTTTTTTCTGAATACATTTTGTGAAATATTCCAATTCAAAAAACTGGAAATTAGATTATATGACTAACTTAAAAAGACAAAGAGTTGTGGTAAACCTCATAGTTGACTGAGTAGCAAGTTATCATTGTAACCATTATATTATTTTTTAATAACTTTATCAAAATAATTGTACTATGTACAACATATAAATACCTACACACACACATACATGCCTTAGATATTCTAAGACTATGTAGAAAATTTCTAATGATGATAAGTAGATTATTAGCAAAGTAGACTGTAAAACTGTAATGTCTGTCCCTGCCAACACTGGTCAGTCAGGTCTTCTAAAGGGGAATGTATATAAGAGAGACATATATATACATATAGAGAGACAGACATCCTATGCAACACACCCACACATATATGTATATATTTACAGTGTATGGAACAAATATTAGAACTTTAAGCTATATTCAAATATCAGACATTTGTACCTGCCCTTTGTTTTTTAAAAAATAGGAAAAACAAAATGTTTGAAAAACATGGCATAGTCCTCATGACATATTTTGAGACCCTTGAGAGTCAAACTACTATTTCAATTGCTTACCAGTTCTTCAGAGGTCAAATGCATCAAACGTTCAGCTATTGCAGCACATTGGGCTGAGTCTCTTATGAATTCCCCTTGTTTATCACCAACTACTAGCTCTGGCCATGTTAGTCCTTCATTTTTCTTAATCAAAGAAATCTCCAAGCTGTAAGTTTAAATGGAAAAAGTGATGTAACATGAAGCAACTATACAAATTATAAAATCAGTCACATACAAAAAAAATCTCCCATAGAAATAATCTCTCTGGTGCCCAGAGGATGTTTTATCAAAAATCTTACTCATTTTAGCTTTGCATGAGATGGACCTGTAATCCAATGCTAAATAATTTAAGTACCACAGGAAATTCTTCCAAAGTCTATTATAAAAATAGTGTCTGAAAATAATTTTAGTAAGAATGTGAGGGATGGACTGAAGAGGAGCAAAGGTGAGACCACCAAGCATTGTAGTCCTGGTTGTAGTGCATTACGGAAATTAAGTAATACAGAAATGCAAGCAGCATGGATCTATCAGATATTTAAATAGGGAGTGGGGGTGGGATGGTCATGTAAAGTAATTTGGAACGAGCCTATAGCTAAAAGATACCTGTTTGTATGTGGAGCCAACAATTAACTTCATTTCCACAAACCAGTAGCCATGATTATTAAGCTAAGGATTAGGCAGGTTAAGTCAACAGAAATATTCATTTTAAAATACAGATATTTTTAAATTGAAAAGAAAAGTAGAAATTCAGAAAAAATTAACTGTGGTAATTAATATAGGAAGAAAAGATGTTAAATGTGGTAAAATGCACTAAAAAGGGCCAGTCAAGAAATCCTGAGATTAAGGACTTATACAGAAGGAAAGAATAGAAGAATAAGGAAATTGGGCCAATGTTCCTTATGAATAGAAAGGACCCAAGTAAGCTGTTTGGGGAGTGATGGTGGTAAATGCACCACAGAGCAAAGCAACCCTGTCCATGTGCCATTTTTGGTACACATGCACCATACCAATCCATGCCCTGGAACACAACTGCAAGCAAACAATTGCAAGAATACAATAACAACTATTATCATAATTATCCAATAGAACATGCAACTTACCAGCTATTCTTTTTCAAGGGTGTTATTTTCACCAACCCATGAATTAATTGTGACATTTAAAAAAAATTTTTATGAAACTATTTATTTTAAGAGACTATACAAATTAACCTTTCTTATGTAATATGAGGTTCTATCACTAGCACTGAAAATTACCACCACAATCAATAGATGTTCAAACTTAGTAATCTTTTCTAAGGAGAAAGCTTATCTTGATAATGACGATGATGATAACAATAGCTTATACTTACCTAACACTTACTATATGCCAGGTGCTATCTTAAGCACTTCACATGTTTAATTCATTTAATACCCACCACAACCAAATAAGGTAGGCACTATTATCTCTGTTTTACAGGTAAGAAAAAAAGGCAGTGAGAGGTTAAATAACTTGCCAAGGTCACAATCTAGTAAAGAGTTCTCGCTCCGAGTCCATGTTCTTTACTACTGCACTATTCTGCCCCTCTGAAAAAGTATACATCAATAGCTATTAAAGAGCTTTTACCCAGTGACCAAAATGCTTAAAGACTGTTCTTAGTTAGCTGCTACCTAAAGAGCCTGGAAAGAGTGCATCCAATCTCAGTTATAAAGAACTTCTGAACCATCATTAATTTGCACACCTAATTAATGTAACTCTTTTAGTATGACTACTTTTCTATGTTTTAGAAAGAGAATCCTACCAGCCAAGCAAAATGGAACATATAATGACATAAATAATAAACTATAGTTAACAAATCCAAAATAAGAGGGAACACTTAAAATATAATCAAGCACCTCAAATTTAGTGGAAAAAACATTGTTCTATGTTTGTGTACTAACTGCTGAAATTATTTGGATGCGATCCAGCTATTCCACTAGACTTTTGCTGGATTACTGCTTGATTACTTACATTTAATAGTATAATCCAGTCACTCTGCCAATTTATAAATACTGCCCTAAAATCCCTCAAATACTCATAAAATATGATTTAAAAGAATATGTGGATATGAAATATTTTTAAAAGATGCTTTCAGATAACTGATTTTTTGATATGCTATATTAACATGCATAAGTCACCAAATATCTCCATTAATAAAATGAATTCAGGATACCTGTCTTTTAAAGATTACAATTGTTTTTGAACCAGGAATATATTTCTTAGACTCCCAAGATTATCAAAAATTCATATGGGTCATATTACTAGTCAAGAACTATACTTAGTGTAAAAATATTGTGTCTTTCATGCACCTTTAACCAGGTGGACAGAAAATTTAGGTTCTATTTTAAATCAACTGAGCACCTGTTTTCCAACCAAATTTGACCATTTTAAAAAATTGAGTGCCTAATACTATTCATTAATCTTCAATACTTAGGCTTGATGTATAAAGAAAGAAAGAAATCTCATTAATCCAAGAGATTAGGGAGTAAAGTTTCTAAGATAACAGATTTATTACAAATGGTAGTGGTAGTGAGGGCAGAGGATTATATTTTTTGTAAGATGTTTAACCTTTGTTTACCTTTTTAATATACTCCTTTTATTGAGGAATAATTTATAAATGATAAAATTCAGATTTTAATTGTAGAATTTATTGAGTTTGATAAATGCATACTTCTGTGTAACCCAATAAAGCTACTGAAATTTCCACTTCTCCAAAAAGTTCCCTTCTGCTCTTTTCCAGTCAATCCTTCCACACCCTAGAGGTAATTACTGTTCTGATTTGTATCACCATAGATTAGTTTTGCCAGTTCTAGAACCCCTCATTTGTGAAATCATATGGTATGTACTTTGTGTCTCTGGCTTCTTTCATTCAACGTTTCTGAGATTCATTCATGTTGTTGTGTATATCAGTAGTTCATTATTTTTTTATTGAAGAGTAGCATTCTGTTGTATGATATACCACAATGAGTTTATCCATTCACCTGTTTTGGGCTTTTATGAATAAAGCTGTCATGAACATAGTTGTACAAGATGATTTTTGGCTTTGTTTTTTTTTAAACATGTTTTCATTTATCTTCGGTAAATATCAAGGATTAGAACTGCTGGGCTATAAAGTAGGTGTATGTTTAACTTAATAAGAAACTGCTAAACAGTTTGCAAAAGTGATTGTATTATTTTATACTCCTACCAACAATGTAGAGTTGCTGGTTGTTCACATCCTTGTTAATATATTATATTCTTAGTTTTAGCCATTCAGCAATGTCTTATTCTGGCTTCAATTTGCATTTTCCTGATGACTAACAATGCTAGTCACCTTTTCAAATGCTTACCAGCCATTCATATACTTCTATTGTGAAATGTCTGCTCAAATTATTGTAAAGTTTTCAGTTTTGAAGTGCAGAAATTTTTTGTTTTGATACAGTCCAATTTGTCCTTTCTCCCCTTTAAGCCTAGTGTTTTTCTGTGTCCTGAACACACAATTCACAAAATAAATACACATGGCCAATATAAATAAGAAAAATTACTTATCCCCCCCAATTTGCAAAAAGATATTAATTATTCCACATCTAGGAATGTATCCTTCATATATATTCCTACACATGTGAAATTATATATATCTCTATCTATATATCTATATCTCTTTCTATCTATACACAAAAGCTATTCACTGTAGTAAAAGACTGGAAACAATCTCAATGTCCAACAGTAGGGAAATGATTTTAAAAGATAATACAGTGCACATCATACAGTGAAATATTATGAAGCCTTAGAAGAAGATAAAAAAACTTTAGGTATTCTTTATGGAAAGATCTTCAAGATAAATTGTTGTTAAGTGAAAAAAAGCAAGCTATAAAACTGTGTAAAATATGTGTAAAAAACTTTTTTGCTTAAAAAAGGAAAAAATATATATGCTGCTTGAATACACATAAAATACCTCTGAAAGGAAACTCTAAAAGTGGTTGTGGGGGTTAGGTAAATAGATAACTGGAGGGCCTAGATGGAGGCCCACTGTACACATTTTCATGCATTTTTAAATCTAGTGAGGAAATTAAAGTTAAAAGAAAAACAATATTCCTATTAAAAAGTTTAAGAAATTAAAATAACCATTTTTACCTACCAAACTATTATTATTATTATATCCAGAGTGGGTAATAAAAAACACTACTATACACTACAAGGGGTAACTATACTAGCAACTTCAACCTTACCTATAGTTATACTCTTTGGCCCAGTAATTCCACTTTTAAGCATCTATTTTAAGGAAATAGTTGGCCATACAGCTGAATCTATTATACACCTTTGATGTAATCATTTTGGAAAGAGTTTTTTTAAAAAGTAAAATAATAAAAATTAAAATATAACTATCAAAAAAATATATAACTAAAACTATTAAAAATACCTATTATTATCCTTAATTATCCATGTACTACTTTCATGATCAATAGATGAATAGAGCTTTCCTTCCAAAAACTGCTGGTCCTTCAGCACAATGCTGATTTGATCAGGCAGATACCGTACTTGAACGTCCTCCTTAGTACTATCAACTGGAAGTCGTATTGTTACTGTCACATCATCTTCAGTCTGTTGCCAGTAATAGAGAGGCTCTATTGGGAAAAGAAAAATGAATTATCTCATAAAAACTAGAGACTAGAATACAAAAAGCTAACATACAGAAGAACACCTATCTAAAAGAATCTCAGCATATTTTTTAGTGATTGCCAAAAAAAAGAAATGTAGTTATAAACAAACACATGCCAAAAAAAAAAAAGAAATGTAGTTATAAACAAACACACATAGATTCTTTCTAGGGAATTCTCACTGAGAGTTGTAGCAATTGCACTTGACATCTTCCTCTTCCAGGATTACCTTATGTTTTACAAGATAGGAACTCAGAAAATATTAATGACAGCAACTCTTTATTCTCATTCCTTCCCTTCATCTCACTCCTCACTCTCCCTTTCCTCCTCCCTCTTTTCCTTCCTCCCCCTCCTGCCTCTCTCTCTCTCTCTCACACACACACACACATACAAGGCATGCACACAGTTTAGCATCATAGGACAGAATCGTGGAATTTATTCAGTAAGGGATCTCAGAGATAATCTAACCAAAGACATCACATATGAGGAAACACAGGTGTTGATAGGCTAAAAAAGGGGCCACCAAGCACAATTCCTTTGTATTTAGAGGTGCATATATTTATAAACCTGGAGGAAATATTTTCAAATGTTCATTACATTAATTCTGGCAAACACTTTTCAAGGAATTTTTAAATAAGTCAATAAAAATACTAAAATAGAGAAATTAAATATTATTTTAATTAAGTAACAAAAAAGACAGATTGAAAGAGAATGTGTGTCATTGTTAAAATTAAGAAAATCCCTGTTAAGTAAAATATACTTTCCTCTGGCTATAAATGTAAGAAATATGAACAGTAATGATTAAAGAGGGATATTGTCTTGAATAGCTTTAAAAGAATATGTATTCTTTGTATACAAGTATAAATTTCTTGTGAAAGATCTTTATTATTCTTTTCATTCTAAAATCAATCTTTCTTTCTTTCTTTCTTTCTTTCATTCATTCATTCATTCAACACTGTGAAATATTAGCCAGTGATTCTGCCCTCAAAGAACTTTCAGTTTTATATAAAGGATAAGAGCATGTACATTAGTATACACAGATAATGAGCAGTTTAGCTTATTTTTAAAAATTAAAAAGCGTAAACTTCCCATTAATCCCGAAACCCATTGGCTTCTCCAGTGATGTCAGCAACAAATAGACATGACTTATTTATTCAATAATATTTATAAAATTTCTAATTAGGCTAGCCATTTAGATTGCAGATTTTTAAAAAAAAATTGATAATTAGAAAAAATAATCAGTTCACACAGTTTATCTGGTAAATTTTACTAAACACTCTTTTGGGAAATCTAAAGGAAAACAAAGAAAAATTAAGTCTCTATCTTGTCCTGGTAAAATGCATAACCTAACCAGGAAGACAAAATAGACACAAATATGTATGCACACAGACACATATAAGCTTTACGAAGATTAAAGGTAAAATTACCTTTGATTTTCTCTACTATGTTATTATCCTTATTTTCTTCAAGATTCTGACCAACATTAACAAAATTGAAGGACTTATAGGAAACAATCATTAAACCAGTTCCTTCAGGCTCAATAGCAGCATAATGTGGCACTGACTTTCCACGGAGAATGTCACGCTTAATTATTTCATATTTTTCACTATCTGTAGGGAAAAAAAAAAGTATTTTTGGAAAAAACATTATGAATAGAGAACTGCATTATAAAAATATTCTGAAAAATCTGTAGATTAATTTTAATTAAAATTAAAATTTTTAATTTAAAAAGGCACGCTATGAAGAGTCTTTTTATAAGGATAAAAAATTTACAACCTAATTTTCTGTAAAGCAATACTGAGTCTGATGAAATTTACTTGTACCAAATTGTGCTGTCCAGTGTAATAGCCACTAGCCCCAAGTAGCTATGAGTTAAAATTAAGTAAAATTAAAAATTCAGTTCACCAGTCACACTAGCCACATTTCAAGTTCTCATTAACCACACATAGCTAGTGGCTACAGCATTGAATGGAACACACATAAACATGTCCATTTCAGGGAAAAGTCTGTTAAGATAGCAGCATTCTAGACCTTGAAAGGAACTGAAGGAACTAAGTTATTAGAGTATCAACTAAGAAGGACCTACCTTTTCTTTGACAATAGTGTGTCTAAATTCCCAGCAAGGGCATCTTCTGATAAGAGTCAAAAATTGTATATAAGGGCAAAAGTGTGATGTAGACTATTTTTCTGCCTGTTCTATGCACTGATTAAGGGTTTTCTTAAAATGAAATATGTTTTTAATAGAAATGATCTCTACATACACTTAGAAATCTACATGTCTATTGTGAGAAAACATAAATAACAGTATTTAAACTTTTAAAGATTTAAACAATTAATTGGACCCTAAAAGTGTTTGGTAAATTAACAATTTACTTTATGAAAAAGATTTTTTCCTTAAAAAAGTACTCAATTTATTTCAACTGAGTCCATTCCTTTACTTATACTGTTATTTCGTTAAAGCAGATTGCTCCTGTAGTTTCATACAAGCAAAAATCATAATTCTATGTCATATGAGTTCTACAAAAGAATATAATCTGTTCTGAAACATCTACATCGTTCTTTGTTACTCTAACTCCTCACCTCCATTCACACATTCACTTCACAAATATTTAAGAATACACTTGTAATTTCATGACTCAACTGAAAATTCCTATACTGCCTTTACAGGTATGAAATTGTACAATCAGGGCTAACAGTCCCATCTACCTTTAACTAGCCCAAATTTAGATATTATATATTTCCTAGGGTGGCTTTTCCCAACATATGTGGAACAGAGAATAACAGGTGGGTCTCAAAAAGTTAATTCCATGGTTTAATAAGTTTGGAAAAGCTGGTCTAAAAATTAAATTTACTCACATTTTTAGAAATTTTAATATGCTTAATGTGCAATAGGGATATTGTATGACACAAATTACTTGACTATGAAATATAACGTATCAAGTTTTCCACTGAACATGTATTGGAAAAACACTGCTATGCTATGGTAATTAACAGGAAAAAAGCGGGGGGGGTGGGGCGGAGAAAGAGTAGCATAATTATATTAGTAATAGGGTGAAAAAGGAATTAGACTCAAGAAGAGTAAAGAAAGATCAAGTGAACCACAAAGAGAATTAATGTTTCTACAATTAAAACCTTGGGAGAAAACAGAAATGTGAGTCTAAAGATATCTGTCCAGTGAGGCAATGAAATACGATGAAGGGAACAAAGGTGACAGAACTAGAGCAGAGAGAGACTTGTGTGTTCTGAGGCAATGTGATGAGAGTTATCATGGAGGATATAAAGCTGGTACAGAAACAAAACAAACATCCTGGAGAAGGGGAGGAGGAACATGTATGAAGATTTCTAAAGTTATATACCTTAATAAAAAATTAAAGCTTTTATTATCTAAAGCAGGGGTAGGCAAACTTGGGCCAAATTTGAGCCTCTGCCTGTTTTTGTAAGGCTTGTAAATTAAAAATGAATTTTACTTTTCTAAATGGTTGAAAATAAATCAAAAGAATATTTAATTACAAGTAAAATTATATGAAATTCAAATTTCAGTGTCCATAAATAAAGTATTATTGAAACACAGTTATGCTTATTTGTTGATTTATTGTCTATGGCTGCTTTCATGACACATAGGTATAGTTGAGTAGTTGTGACAGAGACTATACAGTCCACAAAGCCTAAAATATTTACCACCTGGGTTCTTTAGAGAAACAGCTTACCAAACCCTATTCTAAAGTTTTAAGTTACTGTGCTCCTTCAGAGATAAAACTACAACACTGGAGAAAATTAACAAACAAATCACATTAAATATTTCAAAGAACAAATCTAGGAAATTTACTCAGCTTACAGTTTAATCAGAAACTATTAGGGAAGCAGGTGTGGCTCAATGGATGGAGCTCCCGTTTGCCATGTGGGAGGCCCCGGGTTCACTTCCCGGGGCCTCCTTGTGAGGGCAGGCCAGCCCGCGCGGCATGGTGGGCTGAGGCAGCGGGACCTCGCAGCAAGGGGGAGATGAGCAGACACGGAGGGGACGCGCAACGAATGGACGCAG
>JAQZBX010064438.1:0-16507 GCA_029593785.1 Cabassous unicinctus | reverse complement strand
ATGTTGGCACCATCTAAGTAGTGGAAGAACTGAAAAGCAACTTGAGAGCTGTTCTATTTTTCAATTAAGAAGGTATACTATTTTTTTCAAAGAAATTAAAAGGGAATCTTGCTCCAACTTTCCCAACAAAATTTGGTGTGGGATTTGATTCAGTTGCTGGTACATTTATACCTGATTGTCAGTGGAATGTATGAATTATGAGAAAGTTACCCTGAATCCCACTATTATTCTAATTGACTGGAACACAAATAATCTGCATTTCATCAGAATTTATTTTTTTTCTATGCTGTACAATTAGGATAAAAGGGGACAAGAAAACAAGCCTATTTCAGAGACTGAAATACATATCCTAGAGTAACTCTTTAGTGAAAAGTGATTCATTTAACATTCATGAGCAAATCTTTAGTATTTATTATGTGCAGTTTAGGACAGAGAATACGCTCACAATTAGCATCAACATAAGGTAGAAATATTATAAATAATGAAGTCAAACTACCATAAGGGTCTAAGGGACAAATTTTCAGATTGGTGGCTACAGGTGAGTAAATGATCCTAAATTGTCAAATAAAATATTACAATATATATTATAACATTTTCTATATTGTTAAAAAGAAATATAGAATTCTAGTAAATTTTAAGAGACTGTTTGACAATAAGGTTTGAAGTAAAAATGGATTTCTGGCTAGATTTAAGTTAATTCTACTTCCCTAGCACTGAGATTAAGTTAGCTTTTGATCTATCTGAAAATTAAAAACAATCTGAGGAAAAATGACTGACTATAATGTTATATTAGACTATATACTATATCACAGAGTATGTGATGTACTATGGCCTTCTTAGAGTAACTATTCCCAATGCATTTCATCATCATCCTTGTAACAGGCTACTTCTTTTTTTTTTGAGATTTACTAAGTTCCAGGCATTGTGCTTAGTATTTTAAACATATTATCTCATTAATACTAACAATAATCTTATAAGGTAGGGATGATTATTGCTACTGACTATAGTACACATACTTTTTATAACTTATGATACTTTTAATACTACAAAACGATATTAAGGACTACCTTTAAATATTGATTAGCTATATTCATTGAATATTTATACTTTTTGACTTTGCTACAAGATTCAATTTAGCATTAGTGAATTGTGACGAAATGGTCTCCAGCTACTACGTACAAATAACACTTATGTAAGCTTTTATCTCTTGTAAGTGCAGAAGGTGACTTTGATTTCACAGCAACAGGATCTAACTTGGGGTCAAGAACACTCCTTGTATATTGGAATGAGTTGCATCCTGTATTAGATGCTGGATAGAAACATCTTTCTTTGTTTGAATGGGAAAGTGTCCACATATACAGGAAGCCTTTCCCTGATAGTGGGGTTTAATGTTGGAGCCTTCATTTGGAGAAAAGACTAAGAGTAAAATAGTAGGCGACCCTCAATAGATACCTCTAAATCAGGTCGATCATCTTCAGTTGAGCACAAAGTACCTATCACATGACAGTGGACAAACAGGTCAGAATCCACCAAACAGCAAGCATTATTGGCAGTTTCTTATATCTTCTGTGGTTACTTTGTTTTCCCTCAGCACAATGATTTTCAGAAGTGCCATGCTTCCTTAACCTGCCCAAAAAGAAACAAGGGAAAGAATGTCCGTGCACAGTGAAAGAGGAAAAAATGAGGTGAAACTAGGACATATCTGAGGTCCAGCACAGTACTAGGGAGGGGATGTGAGAGAATCCCCCTAGAGAGAGAAAATTCAGGAAATCAAGTTCCAGCTTCACAGTCTAGTCATCTGTATCTCCAGGAGATTCTCCTTCCCAACTAAAACATTACAGGTTTTAAGGTCTTTCCTTCAGGGTAAAAGCATTCTCTTCCAGTAGTTTCCATTAACTCTCAGGAACAGAGGGGCAAAATCCACTATTTATTAAAAAGAGAATATTTTAAAGATAGTCCCTTATCTATATTACACTTTGATAAAAATTCCAAATCTGGTCTCAATTAAGTCTGCCTTTTTCTAACTGTAATGGTAACGACTGGCTTTCTAATTATCTCATAGGATTACCCGGATAGTCAAATGACCCCATATATATGACAGCCCTTTAAACAAGTGTAAAAATACTATACTATTGTGATATTAACAAATATTGTTATCAGCATTATCTTCAAATCTAGGCTATGTCTCTGACATAATTAGAAGGAATTATTTATTTAAGAAATTCTATTAACTGGCTGATTTATCTACACAATACAAAACAAATGATTTATCTTAAATTTTCACTCAATTAAAATTTTTTGATAAGCTAATTGCTACACTAATAATTTTTAACAGTTGGAAATATAAAAGGTAATTATTTCAAAGTTCACTTATTTTAATAATGGTCCTCAAACTTTAGTAAGCATCAGAATCACATGGAGAGCTTGCTAAAACAGATTGTGAGGCTCCACCCTCATAGCTTCTGATTCAGTAGGTCAGGCCTATGAATTTGCATTTTAAACAAGTTACCAGGTGATGTTAATGCTCCTTTTCCGGGAACCACACTTTGAGAATCACTATTTTAATCTGTATCTATTTTGAAACTTAAAAAAACCAAAACCAAAACACATATCTATATATTTTAAAAATGAGTTTTTTAAATCTAAAAGTACATAATTAGTTTCCCTACAGTTCAATGAGCAAACAATTTTTCTAACGGAAATAAACCAATAACAACTTTTCTTCTTGAATATGGTTATAGTGCCCCCAAGTGGATGAAAACATTACTACCAAGAAAGGAAAACAACAATTCTCACTGGGATAGGGTTATGTAAATTTATTTTATTTGCCAGAATGCCCAAGGAGGTGATTTGCCCAGGATACATTTAGCACAGGTTAGATAAATAAATATCTTCACATACATACACATAACCACTTTTGGAAAGGTCTACCAATTTTGCCTTCAATGTTTATTCTATAAAACATTAATGCTGCACCAAGTAATCCCAAATTAACTTTTAAATTCTATGCTTTTCTGAAGCAACCACAAATCCTGTTTAGATTAAAATGGAATACAAAGAAATAACAGAAACCAACAGTTCCTCAAAATTGTGATGGTATTGTACTAATAATATACTTAAGAGTTTAAAAAGAAAATGATTCTTACTGAAATGACTGAATACAATGCTCAATGGTTAAATATGCTTTTGGTAAACATCCTTATCTGTGACATAGGATTCCTGGAGTTGTCTATTTGTGCCAGATCCTAGAGGTATTCTATTGGAGGAAAATAATTTTTTCTTTCTAGTTATAGTCAATGTTTTTACAGTATACTCCATAGAAATGTGTGCATTTATTTTGTAGCATTAGAGTTCATTTTAAGAGATATATTAGCTGAGTATATTTTGTACTTTGATCTATGTAAAAGGAATCAATAAATTAAGGGAGCCTTAGGCAATGCTACTGAAGGGCTACTACTGGTATGTAAAAATGATGTGAATGATAAACTATTGGTAAATAGGTTTGGAGCTTAAAGGCTTGATATGGACTAAATCATTTTCTTCATTATAATTTTCTTATCTGTATGTATCTCTCACTCACCCATTAACATTTATATATAACCATCTCTCCTTCATTTTTCATCATTCTCTTGAATTCAGAAAAGAATCTTTCATTTTAAATGTCTACCCAAGTTCTCAAATTCTTGTAACCACTCAAATCAACAAACTCATCCAATGTGATAGGACAGAAATTCAAAGGGCAGAAACACATGATTTGGTGGCACCAAACAATGGCACTGGTAAATGCTTTAAGGGCATTAATGAATAAATTTATCTCTTTGTGTTTTTCTTAGATTCCTTAAGCATATGTATTTCTCATACAAAATACTCAAAACAGTCTCAAGTTATTTCATGCCAATTAACAAATTGCTAACATGTCATGTTAATAAAAAAAGCAATTGACCTAAGTAGAAAGATTAATTAAATGGAGTAAGATAATTAATCGATTCTCAATACGTAATAAAAAATTATGGCTGGAAGTGTTTCACAGTGTTGTCTTTTTGTTTTCAAGTATCTGCCTATCTGCAAAATTCTAATAAGTGTATCCATATGCATAAAAGACAGATCCAGTGCAGATGTTAATTTGTTACATGATAGAAATCAGGTGTTCAATTACAAATAATGGGGTGTATGAGAGAAAGTCCAAGATTTCCATTTAGCTGAACACATGCATCTCAACTGACAAATGAGTGCAAAGCATTCGTGTTGGAATTAGCTACTAACATGCACCCGAGGCACAGCACATTCAACTCCTTTATTATCCTCATTATATAATATTCACATCTCCAGCCCTGTGTGTCACCTAATTTGCCATTGATTTAGGAGTCTGAATATTTGATGATCCAAATTCTATTTATTGTACCAGGATCTTTTAAAAGGATGGTTTTGATTTTTATCTAAACTCTAGAGCACTTTAACATTAAGAATTTAAATTTGTTTCCTAATCTAACATTTAAACAATCGAAACAATTTGCTTTTGTAATCAGGTAAATTCCTTGTACTGGTTACATCAAAATATCCTTAACTTTTAACTTGTAAAACTTACTTCAACAATGCCTCCCAAAATGGTATCTAAATTCTATTTTAGCAAAGAGAGATGATGTGAATTCACTTGGCTAAAAGAATAGCAGATTTGCTTTTTATATAACTTACTACAAAGGCACAGGCTTAAAACGAAGTTAGGAATTAAAATATTCATGATGCCAAACGTGGGGACTGTTAACATTCTGAGAGGGTGAATAAATATCAGACTGAGGCCAAATTATATGTCCCAAATAAAGGCCCTAATATTTAGAGTCTGCAAATTAGCTATTGTATAATTTATAGGGCTGGGCCTCTAAAACCTCAATGTCAGAAAACCATGGAGGAGCCATAAAAAGAATCACTTGTTCAGATGGCAGAGTAATAGTGCATATCAATGTGGGTCTATTTTATTTTAAAAGACCACACAAAAAAGTTTTTTTTTTTGCATTAATTTTATTAATTTTTAATTACTTACATTCTCTTATTTCAATGAAATGAATTAAAAAATGTGTGACTAAGATCCTTTATTCATTAAGAAAATAAATAAATGCTGTTTCTGTGTGTATGTGGCAACTAGCAGAGCCTAAAAAGTTATTCAAAAGTAACAATGTAAAGGGCAGAGGAGGGGGTGGGGACAATTCCTGTAAACCAACAGATGCAAAATACTAACCTAAGGGGCCACATTTTATGGATGTGCTCTGCAAGCACAATGTTTTGTTTGTTTTGTTTTGTTTTAATTTTGGATTCCCTTTTGCATGGCATGTTTTCTTGAATTCCATAATCCTGACTCATGACCTTATGCCTAATTACTTCACACACTTATTTGGCTTGCCTGGCCTTTGGTGGCATTTGAATTTTGTGAACTCCTACTGTGATCACCTGAGCAGAAAAGTATCATGCATTATTAAGCAGTATTGCTTCATTGTTCAGAGAATAAGCTCTGGAATAAGACAAATGTGGGTACAAATACTGGCCACTTACTAGCTGAATGATTTTGGGCAAATTCCTTAACTTGTCTTAATCTCATCTGTAAATTTATATAATAGTACATACCACATAGAGTTGAGAGAGCTAAATAAGAACATATATTTAAAGTGCCAAGCTAATTACTTTAAATACATTTAGAGTAATCATTCAATGAATGTTAGCTGCTTTATTTTGATGTCACAGGTATAAGGAATCATGCATGGCATCAGCTTGTTAAATAGTAGTTTAATAGATGAGTTCTCTAAAAGGATAATAGTTACTAGATTATGGATATGACCGTTTAATCCAAAATTGTGTGCTACTATTAAGGATTCTTTCCAGCATGTTCACACACTAAGAACTGATGGAGAATAGCACTGATTAAGACATTAAATGTATTGGAAACCCTGACAAAAAGTCCATGGCAAACAGAGCATGTTTTAAAATCTACTGCTAAGAGTTGCAGGTTGATGAAACACAATATCGAATCCATCAGTGAAAGTGACTCTCATTCTTTCTGGAGCCTCTTGGAACTTATTTTTAAAAATTCCACTGTAAGACTTACTCTCATTTTTCTAATCATACTAGAGGATAAGGGAGGATAACAAGACCTTAGAGGAAACCCTACACTAGATCTCATTATTGGGAAAGGGAGATAACCTGTAGCAGGACAAGGCATCCTCATAGAAATCACCCTTTTAATTCAGTTTCTCCAAACCCAGTTTCAGCAGAATGTAAATTAATCTTCACAGAATAAGGAAGAGAATACAAGACATTAGACATATGATATACTTTTGCTTTTAAAAATAATACATGCGAATATTCTCGCTGCCCTGATTTTGTGATAATCAGGGTAGGCTAAACATTCACTATATTAGAAACCATTCATGTGTCCCCAGACCTAGTTTTTCTCCCTAGGTCTGGTTTTTAGAATGCTGTTGATAAACCTAGCCTGATTTATTATATGACCATCCTGTACGGGAAATGACTGTAACTCTAGGTATCTTTGGTCAACCTTAAGAGATATATCAGGGGGACAGATGTGGCTCAAATGGTTGGGCATCTGTCACCCATATGGAGGGACCTGGGTTTGGTTCCCGGGACCTCCCAGTAGAAATAGAAAAAAGAAGAATATAGAAGGCGTATGGGTCGCCAGGCCCCATGCGCGGGTACACTGTCAGGCCCCGCAGGCGGGTGAGCCCCCCAGGCCCCATGTTTGGGTGCGCCACCAGGCCCCGCCGAGCCACGCAGCAAGATGATGATGTAACGGGAGAGAGACATAAGGGAGAGCCAAGACGAGATGTGCCGAAAAACCAGGAACTATGGTGGCACAGGTGGTAGGACACCTCTCTTCCACCTTGGAGGTTCTGAGGATCGAATCCCAGTGAAGACAAGAGGAGAAGGAGGAGAAGAGAGGGCAGGAAACAGACACAGAGAATTGCCCAGAGAATGGACACAAAAACAGCAAAAATGGGGGGTGGGGGTGGGGTAAATAAGTAAAAAATAAAAATAAAAAATAACAGGGTGGGTTGGGGAAAAACACAGCAAATGTAAGGTATGGACTATAGTACTGTAGTAATATTTTGATGATATTCTTTCATAATTTCTAACAAATGTTTCACAACAATGCAAGGTATTGGTGGTAGGGTGATGTATGGGAGCCCTGTATGATATTATTCATGTTTGTTTTGTAAGTTCACAATTTTCACTATATACTTATTGTTTATTTATGTTCATATATGAATGATATACTTCAATAAAATAAAAATAATAAAAATAATACATATTTTTAGAGGAGTAAGAGATTATAGTTACAGAATAATGAACAAACCAGACTAGACACAAAAATATTTGAGCTACTTGGTTACTTATTTTAATTGTTAATTAGATACCTATCCTTTGTAAAACAATGTGCTAGAAACTAAAGTGAGGAATTAAAAATGAAATGGACAAAGACCATGGCCACAAGTAGGAGAGTTAATACATCTTCAGAAATAATGAAAAGAAATAGCAGAAAGTGCTATAGGATCCTGAGGATGAAAACCTGACGTCCACTATCCATTAAGTATGTTGAAAATCAAGGAATAAAGGTTACTTCCCAGTTTAAGCAGGAATTATATCTGTGAGGATCAATAAAATGAAAAAGTACCCAATTCATCATATTTCTAAACTAGCAGCTTACTGGGGGAGAAAATAAACCCACTTCATCAGATAAGACAATTTACTGATAAGGGTCAGAAATAGTAGCCAGAAATTTCTACACGTGTGGGTTTTATGCATTAATCTTGTTATATGAATGAAGTGGTAGGGGGAGAGGAGGAGACTTAGAGACCTTTGTTATTAGCTGAGTTTGCACAGCACTTTAAGGTTCAGGAAACCTCAGTTGTCATATTGTAGACAAATGGAATGGTGCTGAGTTGTGGAAGGGGTGCTATTATGAATTAAGGGAAGGGGGTCCCAAGCTACTACTGGGTCAGACTTGGTCTGTACTGGCCAAATAATTCATGTATAAGAGTGATGAAAAACTGAAATGGATGAGACAGTTAAAGGAAGTTGAATACCTGAGAAAACTTTAAAGAAGAAAAAAAATATATGTAACTATTTAACAGAGAAGCATATTACGCAACTATTTATTCTAGGTAGTTCAGATAAGTATCTGCAAATAGCAATAAAAACAAATAAAAAGGATTAGTGATGCTTTTAAGAGTAAAGAACTACCATATAGAGAAAAATTCTGAAAAAAATTGAAGTGCAGTAATACAGCAAATAAAATTCAATATTTATGCCAATACAGAAGGGAAATAAAGATAAAACTAGGTGGAAAATTAATTTAAAAAATGGGCCAAGGATTTGAATAGATATTTATCCAAAGAGGAAATACAAATGGCTAAAAAGCACATGATAAGATGCCCAACATCACTAGGTATTAGGGAAATGCAAATCAAAACCACCTACTAGACTGGCCACCTTTAAAAAAAAAAGCAGAAAACTACAAGTGTTGGAGAGGATGTAGAGAAAGAGGCACACTCATTTACTGCTGGTGGGAATGTAGAACGGTGTAGCTTCTGTTGAAGACAGTGTGGCAGTTCCTCAGGAAGTTAAATATAGAATTACCATTTGAGCCAGCAAACCTGCTACTAGGTATATACGAGAAGAACTGAAAGCAGGGACACAAACAGATTTATGCACACCTATGTTCACAGCAACACTCACAATTGCTAAAAGATGGAAGCAACCCAAATGCTCTTGAAAAGATGAGTGGATAAATGAAAGGTGGTATATACATATGATGGAATATTACTCAGCTGTAAGAAGGAATGGAATACTGATGCATATAACAATGTGGATGGGCCTCGGGGACCTTATGTTGAGTGAGATAAGCCAGGCACAGAAGGACAAATACTGTATGTTCTCACTAATATGAACTAATTATAATAATCAAACTCACAGAGGTAGAATCTAGAAGATAGGTTACCAGGAGATAGAAGGGGTATAAAGAACAGGGAGCTGATTCTTTATCTGTGCAGAAATTATAATTGGGTCGATTGTGTAGTTTGGGGGTATACAGAGGTGATAGTAATGCAATATTGTGGGTGTAGATGGCAGTGTTGAGGTATGTGTGTGAGTGTGATTGAAGGCGAAGGTTTTGGGTCAGATATGTTACTAGAAAGAAAGCTAGAGGATTGTATGACACAATGAACTCTGGGTGAAGACTGGGGTTAAAAATATAAATATAAGAATGTTCTTTCAGGATCTAAAACAAAAGTATGTCACTAGTACAGAGTGTTAATTATAGGGTTATATATGGGGAAAATGCACCTAAAACAAAATATGGGACCATAGTTAATAGCAACATTTTAACATTCTTATATCAAATGTATCAGAGGTACCATACCAATGTTAAGTGACAGCAATGTGGGGAGGAGGGACTGGGGAATGGTACATATTTTATTATTAGAAAATTATTATATGTCACAGAAATAATCAAATTTCCCTGTAAGTTACACTATTTCACATGGTCTGGTGCCTCAAAAGACTTTTTTCACATTTTTTTAAAGCATTTGAACATTACATACCTACATAATTCTATTGGATATAAATGTAGCCTTGTTGCTACAGGTATGTTTTCTGGATAGATAGAGGCCTGCACAATAGTTAACAAAATATTAAACTTCTTTACTGGGGAAGTCCTACTACTGTCTCAAATAGGATGGCCAGAAGCTTTGGAACATATGAGCCTTGCCTAATAAAGTAAAATAGGTTAATAAGCCAAGACCTCAATCTCAACGATTGCTATTTATGGACCTTATTCCTGTAATAATGAAACTAAGCCTAATTATAATTAATGCTTAAGAGTTGCCACCTGAAAACCTCCTAGTTACTCACTACCCCTACCCCCCATCTCCCACCGAGGCCATGACTCCCAAGGGTGAGCCTCCCTGGCACCAAGGGATTATTACCAAACATTAATCAGTGATCAGCAATGCATTTGAAGAAAGAGCTTGATCAAAAGAGGGAAATATTAAATAAAATAGAGTTTTTATGGCCAAGAGATTTCAAAGTGAGTCAGGAGGTCATTCCAGAGGTTACACTTATGCAGGTCTCAGCCAGACTCCATAAAATGCCACAGTAAACAAAGCCACAAGCAAAAGTGCTCCTGAGGACCCTAAGGATGTCCGAACACCATAGGCAAGCCTCACGGCTACATGAAATCGATACCCACTCGGAGGGCTCTATCTGTGAATATATGAAAAGCTATTTCCCCAATATAATACAGTTATACTTATGTATAAATCCCCTAATCATGATTCTTCTATCTTTTTTATTTGAACCTGCAATTTTCAATTTATTTGTTAACTATATTTCTCAGAGATTTAAAGTCTTTGTATTGTTCCTATACTGGTAGAACCCTGGAATCCAGCACATATGTGGCTGACTCTTATTCTCCAGTTCTTTAGGCCTGCCATGGATAACTAATGAAATGATGATGGTAGACCAGCCCCAGCCCCAAAAGAAGGAGTATCTTCACTGCAAGCAAAACAATTACATTCCTCTGCCCCATAATATCTACATTCCTTTTCAGCCTGAACTAGTTAGCATGGCTGTCATCCCAAATCCCACAATATTGAGAAATGAACAAAAATAAGGGGGGAGTGTAACTAGTGACTAAAGCAAATTTATTGTTATTGTAGTTATTGTCTTGTGTTAAGTAACATGTAACATTGATATAAAAATAAATTTTTAAAAAGAAAAAAGAATATAAAGTTGGATACCTTCCTTATACCATATACAAAGAGAAGCTTAGATAAGTTAAAGACTTAAAATTGAAAGGTAAATCTATAAAACTAGAAGAAGAAAACAAAGGAGAGTATCTCTATGCTTTAGGAGTGGAATAAGCTTTTAAAATGAGTCCAAAAAGCACAAATATATAAGAGAGTGATGGATTTGACTGCTACTTAAGCATTTCTGTCCAACAGGGTTATATGGCAGATAACAGACTGAGAGGATATTTTTAAGAGCTGAAACTACCAAAGGATTACTATGTAGGACTTCTCCCTTCAACACAGTAGACAAATGTGGTTACACTTAAATTAATTCAGATGAAATAGAATTAAAAATTTGGTTCCTCACACATTTTACGTGCTTACAAGCCACATGTGACTGGCTACTCTATTTGATAGCCCAGATATAAAAAATTTCCATCATCACAGTCCTACTGAGCAGTGCTAATCTAGAGAAGGAATATCTCCAAATCAATGAAAAAAGGTAGAAAACAAATAAGCAAAATTGACAGAAGATATGAATACAGGACTCAGAAGAAGCCTGACTAGCTAAAAAGCATATGAATAGATACACAAACTTATTAAACAAAACAAAACAATATTTCCTACTCATCAGAAAACCAGGAATTAGAAAAGTAAGTAAGACTAACTTTGAGTAAGGATATGGTGAAACAGGATTATAAGTAAGAAGAGCTAATTTGGAAAGCAATCTGGGAATGCTTAGTGAAAGTAAGTGTATGCCCGACTTCTGATTATTTATGGAGAAGAAATTCTTACAGAGATTAATGAGTGGACACAAACAAGGATGATCAAGGGAGCAGTATTTATCGCTGGAGTCAATTCAGGTGTCCATTATTAGATAGTTGGATAGGTAAAATGTGGTTGACACTATGGTATCAAGAAGCAATGACCTAGAAGAACAAATAACAATGTACATAGGTCTTAATACTTAATTCTTATGGTAAAATATTAGGAATTAGAGTATCTATTTATCTAAACTTAAAACACATAGGTATACAAACATTACATATTTTACAAATATACATAACATTCAGGGATACATTACCAAACACAGAGTACATATCTATGTGGGCAGGAGCAGAATAATATATAGGAGCTGGGTAAAAGGGGTAAAAAGGTAAACAAAGGCGCTGGGATCGTGTACCATGAAATGAGGAATACAAGAACTCAATTTTCTGTACCCCACATCCCAAAGAAGCAAATAAGGCAGTCTGGCTAAACCCATCAGCAGCCTCTGAAACAAGAAGAATTGTGTACAAATCATAAAGGAAAAAAACATGTTTTTAATTTTGTAATATTTTGAAGGAATTATTATTATTATTATTTTTTCATTTAAAAAACTTCCTGGCATGTCTTATTTTGGTTTAACTTCAAATGATGATTTTAGGTAACCATGTGTCCAAAAGGTTTCAAGTCACATTTGATATTTAATATTTTTAATTTTTGTGGTGACAAATTTACTGTTTAAAATCCTTTCGATCAAAAATCCTTTAGATTTATTTATTTTAATGAGGAATTTTTGAGGTATAATGTAGAATTTTGAAAGTCCATTAAACATACCTACATTTACAAGTTGCCATGTAGTGTCAAAGGAACTATGAAAGTCAAGTTATACTGTCACATGTTTACATTGTTAATTATAAGAAGATTTCCCCCAAATTGTGATAAATGCTTAAACAAAATAATGAAAAATATCAATACTTCACAAAGCTGAAAGCAATTTAGGATTTCAACTTAGTCTTACAGCAATTTAAAAATCATACTAAGTGTTAAAATACCCTGAATTTCATTCTTTCAAGTTCAATAATCTATTAAAAATTAAATTGTCCCAAAGTAAAGAAACTATTTAAAATTTTATGATTGCTAACCTCTTTAAGCCACAGATCATTTTAACAAAGTCTGTTGTGGGTATATGCCTGAATTTGGAACTAAATTTATATCTCAGCTCTTACAAATATTCAAACTAATTATTTCAGAATGAATGTAGAATGACACTTTAATTAGTAACGCATCTCTTGGCAATTAAGATTCTCTTACTTCTCTCAGCAATTAGAGAGGCAAGGCATATAACTAAGGTCACACGATTCGTCACATCTCTTCCTGACAATCACCTTGGGAAACATTAAAGGCAAGGCAGTAGATATAATCCATTCACTGAATATTTGGTAGCAGGATAAACACGTTCTCCTCCTTCCCTAGTAAATTTTCATTTCACTCATATTACCTATCAATCATTAATGCAATTTGTGTTTTGTAATAACAGTTCAATTTTTCATTATATATAACTTATTACAACCAATTGCTTTTGCAGAAATACAAGTTGTAGGGATAATTTTAAGAAATAATTTTTAACCATTTATTCATTTTGCAACTTTAATAGTCAGAACACTAAACACATAGAGAGTGCTTAAGGTTGGCAGAAAATATTAGTGCTGGATATATGAGATGTGTAAAATTATTATAAATTAAATATATTAATATAATAAAGCTATATGCTGAGAAGCAAAGATTGGATGGATAGGTACCAAACTGTTAATACTGTGCCAGGGGTTGGGAGGAGAAAACAAAGCTCTTAACTTTTATATACCTGAAAAGATATATCATCTTAAAAAGATATATCATCTTTTTAAGGAAAGATGATGTCATCAAAATAGTAATACGAGACATACCCTGAAAAAACCTCTCCAGAGGTTCAGTGAGTAAAAGGACAAATACCACTTGTTTAGAACTCTGGAGAATGGTAAAGACTGATGAGGACTTCACAAATGCTGAGCTGAAGAAAAAGAAAAATATCAGATAGAGAACTTCCATCCTGGACCACCAGTCCACTTCCCTTCCCCTCGCTCAGTCCTGCGCAGGTTGGGAGTTGCTCAAAGGCAAGGGTCCAGATTTCTGCCACTTCCCACAGGACTCCTATCTCACACCATATACAAAAATTAACTCAAAATAGGTTAAAGACCTCCATATAGGAGCCAAGACTATAAACTCCTAGAAGAAAATGTGGGGAAGCATCTTCAGGACCTTGTGTTGAACAATGTTTTCTTAGACTCTACACTCACAGCACAAACAATGAAAGAAAAAAATAAATGGGACCTCCTCAAAATTAAAAATGTTCATGCATCAAAAGACTTTGTTACAAAAGTAAAAAGACAACCTACTCAATGGAAGAAAATATTTGGAAACCACATATCCAGTAAGGGTTTAATATCCAGCAGAATATAAAAAAAATCCTACAACTCAACAATAAAAAGACAGTCCAATTAAAAAATGGGCAAAAGACTTGAATAGACATTTCTCTAAAGAGGAAATACAAATGACTAAAAAGCACAAGAAAAGATGCTCAACATGACTAGCTACTAGGGAAATGCAGATTGAAACCACAATGAGATATCATTTCACAACCAGCAGAATGGCTACTATTAAAAAATAAAAACAAAACAGAAAACTCTAAGTGTTGGAGAGGATGTGGAGAAATAGGAACACTCATTCATTGCTGATGGCACTGTGGCAGACAGTTTGGCCATTCCTCAGGAACCTAAATACAGAATTACCATATGTCCCAGTAATCTCGCCAATAGGTATATAACCAGAAGAATTGAAAGCAGGGACTCAAACAGATACTTGCACACAGATGTTCATAGTGGCATTATTCACAATTGCCAAAAGATGGACAAAATCCAAGGGTCCATCAATCAATATGATAAATGGATAAATAAAATGTGGTATATACATACAATGGAATATTATTCAGCCGTAAAAAGGAATGAAATCCTGATGAATGTGACAACATGGATGAACCTTGAGGACATTATGCTGAGTGAAATAAGCCAGATACATACGGACAAATACTGCATATCTTTCTGACATGAACAAATTATAATAAGCAAACTCATTGGGTTAGAATCTAGAATATAGGTTACCAGGGGATAGCATGGAGATAGAATGAGAAGCTGAAACTTAATTTGAACAAAATTTATATTTAGGTTGAATATAAATGTTTGGAAAAGTATGGTGGTGATGGCAGCACATTATTGTGATTGAAGTCAATC
Source organism: Cabassous unicinctus (assembly GCA_029593785.1). NCBI lineage: Eukaryota > Metazoa > Chordata > Mammalia > Cingulata > Chlamyphoridae > Cabassous > Cabassous unicinctus. Next base: position 1,626 of record JAQZBX010064438.1, on the reverse strand, counting down.
ACAGCACTGAATTATATAGGTGAATGTGGTTAAAAGGGGAAACTTTAGGCCGTCTATATTACTAGAACAAAAATTAAAAGATAAAACTTAGGTCTGTATAACACAGTGAAACCTATTGCACAAGTATAAGAATTTTTTTTCATGGATTATAACAAATGCACGACGCTAATGGAAGGTGTTAATAATAGGGTGGTATATGGGGAAAATATACCTAATGTAAACTATGGACAATAGTTAATAGCATTATTTTTTAAAATTTATTGAGGTATATCACTCATACATGAACATACATAAACAATAAGTATATAGCAATAATTGTGACCTTACAAAACAAACATACATAACATCATACAGTGTTCTCATACCTCACCCTACCACCAACACCTTGCATTGTTGTGAAACATTTTTAACTAATGATTAAAGAGCATCCTCAAAATATTACTACTAACCAAAGTATTTCCCCCCAACCCGCCCTATTATTATTTTTTTATATCATTTATATGGAAACATACATAAACAATAAGATAGTAAAACTATCTTACTATTTTATTAACTATTTTACTTATCTTATAGTGAACTTACACAGCAAACATTCATAACATCATACAAGGGTCCCACACATCAACTCTCCACCAACACCTTGCATTGTCATGAGACATTTGTTACAAGTTATGAAAGAATATTGTCAAACTCTTACTGCTGATTATAGTCCTTATCTTACATTTGGTGTATTTTTCCCCCAACCAACTCTATTATCATTTTTTAATGGTAAACTTACAAAACAATCATGCACATGTGCAGAATTCCCAAACAACATCCCTCTATCAACACACCACACTATGGTGGAACATTTGCCACAGATTATGAGATAATATCATCTGACCATTACCAGGTCCATAGCGTACATTTGGCACACACTCTCCATACTCCCCCATCATCAACACAGTACATCTTTGGCATAAATGCAAGAATATTACATTATTACTGTTAACCACAGTCCATAGGTCACTCCAGTTGTATTTTTCCCATGCCTCTCCACATTCCCACCACCCTGCAACAGTGATGCACATCTGCTCTAGCTCACAAAGGACATTCTTGCATCTGTACCATCAACCACAATTTTCATCTACCTCTACGTTTACTGTGCTATTCAGTCCCTAGATTATTCTCTAACTATCTGTCAATTGGCATTTACATCCTAGACTACCATTTTCAGCCACATCCCCATTTATGAACAGCTGTTACTCACTATAATGTGTTACCATCAACTCTGTACTTTTCCACAGTTTTACAGTAAAGCTAATTAAAACTTCTGCATATAATATCTGTAGTCCATCTCAGTCCGCCTCTTATCTCCTTTAAGAATCCATCACCTACCACTAGGTCTTGAAGATATTTTCTTACATTTTCTTCTAGAAGCTTTTTGGTTCTTGCTTCTATATTTAGGTTTTTTATTCATTTTGAGTTGTGAGATAGGGGTCCTCTTTCCTTCTTTCGCTTTGGATATCCAGTTTTCTCAGCACCATTTGTTGAATGGACTGTTCTGCCTGAGCTGGGTGGCTTTGACAGGCTAATCAAAAATTACTTGACCATAGATGTGAGGGTCTGTTTCTGTATCATCAATTC
>JAQZBX010064437.1:0-16502 GCA_029593785.1 Cabassous unicinctus | reverse complement strand
TGTATTTCTTTGGACAATTGTCTTTTCAAGGCTTCTGTCCATTTTTAAATTGGGTAGATTGTCTTTTTATTGTTGAGTTGTATGATCTCTTTGCATATCATGGCTATTAAACCCTTATCAGAGATGTGATTACCAAATATTTCTCCCATAGTGACAGCTGCTTTTCATCCTTTTGAAAAATCCTTTGAGGTGCAAAAATGTTTAATTTTCAGGAGGTTCCATTTATCTATTTTTCATTTTGTTGCTTGTGCTTTGTGTATAAGTTTTAAGAAACTACCACCTTCCACAAGATCTTGAATATGCTTTCTAACATTTCTTCTAAGAGATTTATGTTCATCACTTTTATATTTAGGACCTTGATCAATTTTGAGATAATTTTTGTATAAGATGTGAGATAGAGTTCTTATTTCTTTTGGATATAGGTATCCAGTTCTCCAACCACCATTTGTTGAAGAGATCATCTGGACCAGCTGGGAGGGCTTGAATGCCTTGTCAAAAATCACTTGACTGTAAATGTTAGGGACTATTTCTGAGTTCTTGTTTCAGTGGCTACATTTTTGCCAGTATCATGCTCTTTTTCCACAGTAGCTAAGTAATATGTTTTAAGTCTAAAATTGAGTGTCTTCTGAATTCATTTTTCTTTTTAAAGAACTTTTTGGCTATTTGGGCACCTTAACAATCTCAATAAATTTGATAATTCATTTTTCCATTTCTGCAAAAATGTTTGTTTGGATTTTTATTTTAATTGCATTGAATCTGCAAATTAGTTTGAGTAGAATTGACATGTTAACAATATTTAGTCTTTCAATCCATGAACATGGAATATCCTTCCATTTATGTAAGCCTTCTTCAGTTTCTTTTAGAAATGTTTTGTAGTATTCGGAATACATGTCCTTGATGTCCTTGGCTAAATTCCTTCCTAAATATTTGATTGTTTTCATTGCTATAATAAATGGAATTTTTCCCCTGATTTCCTCCTCATATTGCACATCAGTAGTGTACAGAAACACTATTGATTATGCTTATTAAACTTGTATTCTACCACTTTCCTGAACTTGTCTATTAGTACTAGTAGTTTTGTTGTGGATTTTTCAGGAGATCTAGATACAAGATCATGCCATCAGCAAACAGTGGAATTTTACTTCTTCCTTTCCTATTTGGGTGCATTTTCTTTCCTTAGCTAGCATAATTGCTCTAGCTAGATCTTCCAGAACAATATTGAATAACAATGGTGTCAATGGGCACACTTGTCTTGTTCCTGATCTCAGGAGAAAAGCTTTCTGTCTTACACCATTGAGTAAAATGTTTACCGTAGGTTTTTCTTATATGCCCTTTACCATATTGAGAAACATCCTTCTATTCCTATCTGTTGGAGAGATTTTATCAAGGGTGCTGAATTTTGTAAAATGCGTTTTCTGCATCAATTGAGAAGGAAAATGTGATTTCTATTCTTCAATTTTTCAATGAGGTTTACTACACTAATTAATTTTCTAGTGTTGTACCACCCTTGCATCCCTGGGATAAAACCCACTTGATTGTGATGTATAATTTCTTAAATGTGCTTTTGGATTCTATTTGCAAGTATTTTGTTGAGGACTTTTGCATTATATTCATTAAAGATATTGGTCTGTAATTTTCTTTTTTGTAGTATCTTTATCTGATTTTTGTATGAGGGTGATATTGCTTTCAGATACTTTTTGTAATGTTCTTTCCTCTTCAATTTTTTGGAAGCACTTGAATAATATTGGTATTAGATCAACTTTGAGTGATTAGTAGACTCCAATTGGGAATCCATTTGGTCCCAGGGTTTTCATCTTTAGAAAGTTAGTGATATCTGTTTCAATATCTTGACTTGTGATTGGTTGATTTGGCGGAGTCTACTATTTCTTCTAGGGTCCATGTATGCAGTTTGTGCATTTCTAGAAATTTGTCTATCTCCTGTACATTGTCTAATTTTTTGATATACAGTTTGTATTAATCAGCCAAAGGGGTGTTGAAGCAAACTACTAGAAATCTGTTGGTCTTTATAAAGGTTAATTATTTGGGGTAGAGGCCATAAAGCTACCAGGCTATAAAGTTACCATAAAGCATAAGTTACTTCCCTCACCAAATTCTGTGAGGGGTCCAGCTTCCTGAGTTCCTCTCTTCCTGGGGCTTGATTCTCTCCATGTTCAGCTGCTTGTTCTCTCCACATGGTCAGCTATAGATTATGAGGCTCTCTAGCCTTTGACTTTCTCCACAAGTCCAGATGTGTGTCTGGTGAATGGCTTATCTCTTTTGCTGGGGACTTCTCTCATTACTCACTTCTAAGCTGCTCTCTTTGCTTAGTTCCCAGGGCTCAAGCTCAAGACTCCAATTCAGAACTCCAATATCAAAACTCCAACTTAAAACTCCAACTCTGTACTTTGCCATGACTTTTATCTTTGATTTCGTACCCAGCAAGGGGTGGAGCTCAATGCCTTACTGTTGTGGCCCAATCAAAGCCTTAATCATAACTTAATCATGCCCAGATGAACAGACCAGCTTACAAGCATAATTCAATATCAATTTTTTGGAATTCATAACTATATCAAATGGCCAAACTGCTACACAGCTCATAGCATATTCTTATGCACTCTCTTATTTCTGTAGGGTCAGTGTTAATGTCCCTCTATCATTTCTGATTTTATTTTTTTCAATCTTCTCTCTTTTTCTCTTTGTCGGTCTAGCTAAGATTTTGTTGATTTTGTTGATCTTCTCAGAGAAAAAACTTTTGGTTTTCTTGTGCCTCTGTAAATTTTTTGTTCTTGATTTCATTTATTTCTGCTCTGCTCTTAACTATTTCTTTACTTCATCTTGGTTTGGGATTAGTTTGCTGTTATTTTCCCAGTTGCTTCAGGTGCGTGGCTAAAGCTTCAATTTTAGCTCTTTCTTCTTTTTTTAATGTAAGCATTGAGGGCTATAAATTTCCCTCTCAGTATTGTCTTTGCAGTGTCCCATAGGTTTTGACATGTTGTGTTCTCATTTTCATTTGTCTCAAGAGAGTTGCTGAATTCTCTTGAAATTTCATCTTTGACCCAATGATTATCTAAGTGTGTTGTTTAATCTCCATATAATTATGAATTTCTCTTTTTCCATCCATTATCAATTTCCAGCTCATTCTCTTATGATTAGCCAAAGCATTTTCTATAATTTCAATATTTTGGAACTTATTGAGACTTGTCTTGTGACCCAATATATGGTCTATCTTGGAGAAGGATCTATGAGCACTTGAAATAAAAGTATATCCTGCTATTTTGGGATGCAATTGTTCTACAGATGTCTGTTAGGTCTAGTTTATTCATCATATTTTTCAAGTGCTCTGTTTCTTTATCCTCTGTCCAGATATTCTATTTAATACTGAGAGCCTCCAACTGTTATTGTAGAGACATCTATTTTTCCCTTCAGTTTTACCAGTGTGGGCCTCATGTATCATTTTACCAGTGTGTGCCTCATGTATCTTAGGGCACTCAGGTTACGTGCATAAATATTTAGTACAGTTATTTCTTCTTGCTGAATTGCCCCTTTTATTAATATATCATGACCTTCTTCATCTCTTATAACAGTTTTTCATTTGAAATCTATTTTGTCTGATATTAGTATCAGTACTCCAACTATTTTTTTTTTATTACTATTTGTATGGAATACATTTTTCCAATATTTCACTATTTTTAAAATAGGTTTATTTTATTTATTTATTTCTCCCCACCCCCTCCGTTTTTTGCATTTGCTGTGCCTGTTTGTTGTGTGCTGGTCTTCTTTTAGGAGACACCAGGAGTTAAAGTGGGACCACCAATGTAGGAGGGAGATGCCTAATTGCTTGAGCAACCTCTAATCCCTGCTTTGGTGTGTCTCTCATTATATTTTCCTCCTGTCTTTTGTTGTGTCATCTTGTTGCATCACCTCACCATGCTTGCCCTTTGTGTCAGTTCATTGCCTCGTTTGTCTTCTTTACAACACACTGGTAACGGAACCTGGGACTTCCCAGGTGGTAGGCAGGAACTCAATCACTTAAGCCACATCGGCTTCCCCAACATTTCACTTTTAACTTAGTGTCCTTACATATAAGGTGAATCAGTGGTAGACAACATATAGACAGCTCATATTTTTAAACCATTCTATCAGTCTCTGTCTTTTGATTGGGGTATTCAAGCCATTAACATTCAATATTATTCCTGTAAAGGCAATACTTACTTCATCCATTTTGTCTTGTGGCTCTCTGTTGTCATATTTTACTATCGTCTGATTTCTTACCATTTATTTTATCCTTCAAATAATCTTCATTTCTACACTTTTCTCCAAATCTCTTACCCTCATTTTGTCCTTTCAGTCTATAGCACTCCTTTTAGTGTCTCTTGTAATTCTGGTCTTTTGGTAACATATTCTATTGGTTTTTGTTTGTCTCTGAAGGCTTTGAACTCACCTTCATTTTAGAACGACTGTTTTGCCAGATGCAGAATTCTTGCCTGGCAGTTTTTCTCTTTCAGTACCTCAAAAACATCATACCACTATCTTTTCTCCTCCATCGTTTCTGATGTGAGGTCAGCACATAATTTTATAGAGTTTCCTTTGTATGTGATGCTTTGCTTTTCTCTTGATTCTCCCTGAAACTTGTCTTCATATCTGATATTGTCATTCTGAATAGTAGGTGTCTCAGGGTAGGTCGGTTTAGATTTATTCTGTATTGGTTGCATTGTCCTGCTTGGATATTGATATTCATATCTTTCATATGGGTTGAAAATTTGTTGGTCATTATTTTCTCAAATATTCCTTCAGACCTTTATCCATTCTCCTTCAGGCATACCAATAATGCAAATATTTATGCATTTCACTTTATCATTCAATTACCTGAGACTCTATTTAATTTTTTCAATTCTCTTCCTTTTCTATTCTCCTGTCTTCAAAATCAATAATTCTGTCTTCAAGCAGTTCATATACTCTCTTGTGTGCCTCTAATGTGTTTCTAATCTCATCCATCACATCTTTCAATCCCACAACATTTATTACTTTTCTTTGCAGGCTTCAAAATTGTTCTATATGTTCAGAGTGTCTTCTTAATATCCTTTATTTCTTTAACCATATTTTCTTTAAATCTTTGAAGTAATTTAAGAGACTTGTGTGATTATCACTGATTAATTACCTTAAATCCTGTATCTCTTCAGTATATTGGGTTAGTTCCTTTGGCGGGGCCATCTCTTCCTGTTTCTTAGTATCACTTTTTGCTGATGTCTAGGTATCAGAAAATGTTGGTGAATTTACTCCGATGCTCAATTTCCATCTTTGCCTATTTATTTTTTCTCACAGTTCTTCTTTGATATTTTGTTCAGGTTATTATTTAAATTTGCCCAGCTTAAGTTATCAAAATTGGGCCAGGGACTCACTAAAGAGGTGAAGATATTCTCCCAGGGACTAGGATACAGAAAAAATGGAAAATTATTTTGTCCATGCAGTTTCCAGATTGGCCAGCAGATACTGCTTGTCAGTGTACCTTTCCACTGAGGTGTTTCAGTCTTGGGTTTCCTGTGTTCCTGTTTTGAATCTCCAGAGCAGAGATTCAAAGTGGGTTCTGCTGGCTAAATTCAGTGAAGAGAAACCATCTAACCTTCCCTTTTCTCTACTTCCCTTCAAAAGCTGACAGGGATGAAGATGTCTCTTCCCCTATCAGTCAGCAGCACTGAGCCAGAGGTTTTACCCCTGCTTAACATCTTGGGTGTAGGTGATGGGGACCCTTTTAGGCTGCCACAGGGGCTTGGTAATTCACATTTATTGTTTCAGCATCTGCATTTCTCTGTCGCTCACCCTCCTGGGAGATGTGTATCATTGGCCTGGTCTGCTGACCCCCAAAGCTGGTCCCTTGGACAGTTGGCTCTTTCTCTGTTGTTTTTGTGAGAGCAGTGAGCTCTGCCTGTTAGTCACTATCTTCCTACAATCCCCAGTGTCTTCTTAATATCCTTAATCTCTTTAGCCATCTCATTAAATTTATTAATGAGATTGTTTGGATATCTTTGATTAGTTTTCTGAAATCCTGTGTTTAGTGTGGAGGTTTAATTTGTTTGTTTGAGTAGGCCATCTCTCCCTCTTTCTTATTATAGTTTGCAAATTTTATCTCGTGTTTTGGTAATTTTGTTGTTGTTGCTGCTTTTAATCTTTGCTCAGTTTCTGTCTTTATTCTATGGCTTTCTTATTGGTTGGCTTTTTGTTATAGCTCCTCTTTGACATTTGGGTTAAATTAGTTTGAATCTTTATAATCAAGAAATGATTTTTTTTTCAGCTCGTATCTGATTTTTACACTGAATATATGGTACAATTTTTATTTATTTGTTTGTTTACATATTTAATTTAAAAAAGAAACTTTAGATTACATAAATGTTATATAAAAATATAAGGTATTCCCATATGCCCCACTACTTCCCCCTTCCACACTTTCCCACACAATCAACATCCTTCATTATTTTTGTACATTTGGTACAATTGGTGAACCCATATGGAAGTATTTTCACTAACCATGTATTGTAGATTACATTATACTTTACACTCTGTCCCATGCAATTGTGTAATTTATGACAAAATATATAATGCCTGTATTGATCACTGCAATGTCATGCAGGTTACAATTCCAGTGTCCCAAAAATGTCCCATATTACACCTATTTTTCTTATAAGCTCAGAACTTCCAGTGCCCCCTGCCTCCACTTCAATGATAAAAGTTATTCCATTGCTAGAATCACATTAACTTTATAGTAGAATATTAGTAAGTCTAAATTAGTCCATTATTCATTCCCAAATCTTGAGGATTTGGGGATGGTGATGTCCCCTCTGCCTCTAATTGAGAGGGGTCTTAGGTACCATGGGGCAGATGGATGGAACGATCTTGCTTGTAGTTGCAGAATCTCACTGTTCCTTGTGATGGGTGTTGTTCATTATTAACACTGTGTTATTTGTCCTATGTGAGTCCAATGAACTGGAGAGTAGGTGTTGCAACTCTGCTGAGATTTGGGTACAATTTTTGAGATTGCACTATTTATGTATTATTTCATCCTGAGGAGCAAGCTTCCTTTCCCCTCTTTCTCCTCTGGGTTTGTTAACCTGTTCTGTTTTTTATTTGCCTCTGTTATCAGATGGCTCTGGTTTCTGGGTTTCTAGGTTCTTGGATTATGCTGCATAAGAGAATTTAAAGACATGCCCTAGGGTATATACCTTATTAAGAGACAAAAAAATGAGAAAATCACATGGTCCTAGGTATGGCCATGAGTGGGCTGCAGAGTGAGATGTTTGCATGGGATTCCAGGTTAGGAATTTTTAAAATCTTTCTTCCTCCCCTTCATAATGTTGGGGCAGGGCCCCAGCTGTTTGCTGTTCTGATTAGTTGCCCCACTTGTCATTTCTCAGGGTCCCAATGGTGCAGGCTTTTGAGGGTGTCCAGGGCATTCCCTTGACCCAACGGGATCTCATGGGTCAACGGGAGCTTCATTTTCTCAAATGGAATCTCTTGACTAGGGTCTTACAGGATCTTTCCAGTAGACTTCTTAGGGGGTTTTCAGGCAGTGTCTCACAGCTATGTGTCTGTCAGCATGTTGTCTGTTGGCCATGTGGTCTGCCAGGCCAGGCACCTACCCCCTTTCACTATACTAACTTGCCTCAACAACTCCCTAAGTGAGTTTACACCCTTATTCTTAAGGGGATGCTGAAGGTTGATGGTCTTTCTTCTTTAGCTACTTCCTGCTGGTTAGGAGGAATAGACCCTACCTGACAAGGTGTAAAATTCTGTGGCTATTCTATTGTAGTTGAGGGAAGATGGTTCTGGCACCCTCATTGGAAACAGATGAAATCCCCCACATGATATTGATTCTGTAAGAAATAAAATTAGAATTTAAGATATATAGTCATATTAGAAGGATAAAGAAGATGTGGTATGCAGGGCCAAAACGGGGGCCAGTCATAACATACCAGACCATGAGAGTGAGAAATGTCAAGGTGCCTTCAGAGGCTGTATCCTCCCTAAGCTGATGGGAAATGTCATCCTTTCTTGAATTCTTTTATGCTGTTGGTTAACTCCAGGGAGAGATTGTTGCAGACTCAATGGGTTTGGTATAAATTACCAACTCAAGTTTTCATGGTGGTTGTTATGCCTAGGACAGCTAGGAGAGGTATGAAGAGAGGCACTGATCTAGACAAACTCACAAAGACATTACAGGCAACAACAAGAACAAGCATATGGCAAGCAAAGTAAATACAGTACTTAAGAGTGCTATTCCTTTATCTTGTAAGCATATTCATTAACTACTTAGAAAATGAATTGTTTACCAGGAATTTTAACACATTTATTAACCCTCTGCATATGATACAGAATAGAAAAGATATCATCATAATCATCAAGAATATATGTACAATACTTAATACTAGTTAATGAACTAACCAATGCATAAGTTTCTCTTTGAGTTTCACTTGATAGATGTAAACACCAGCTGTGCAATACCATACATGTTATCTCTCCATGGGAGCAGCCCCTAATGCCAATTTTGTTGGTTTTGGTTTACATTCTACTCACATTACTCTCATAATTATTCCTCCACTTGGTATGTCCTTCACAAAGCCAGCATGCTGCAGCACTGTTTGTCCAAGAGAGAAGCTAGGAAGGCAGGGCCCCAGTGTTTCCCTGGCCTGGTTCATAGTGCCCTTCATTGCTATGAAACAGACCCGGTCTGGAGGCAATATCCATTGTACATCTGGGCATATTGAACCATTGTTGGCTGCTGCAGGAGTCCAAAACTGCAATACACTTTCCATCCTCCTCAGAAGCATAACCAGAGATGTGGTAGATACCTTTATTACTCTTGGGCTCAGTGACCAACCTAGGCAATAACTCAAATGGAGAGGCACACATGCAGGGTGTTTGGGCCTGACTTGAATGCACAAGAGAGTTTGACGATAACATGTGTAATGAAATTAAACTATTCTTGTATTTTGCTTTTTACTTTTTTACCTTTGTCAAGATTGTGTTAATTAACAGGTATTTTACTTTACAGTACAGGAAAACAGCTTTCTTCATTATTTTGTGAAAATCTAAGATTCCCAATGGAATCAAGATTATCTTTCTTTACCACGTCAGGGGAGCAGCACATGGAACATGCATATCTCCTCATGTTAGCTCAAAATTTAGGGTCAGCTGCTGGAATTCCTCAGTAAATTCAGCAGGGTCCTCCTAAAATCATCCCACCTTTGGTTTTTTATTTTTATATTGAGCTAATTCTGTCAGGGAGAAGGGAACATGGACCCTAATTTTAACTGCATCTCCATTTGCTAATTCATTTATGGGGCAGAGTCTCTTCTCCTGCCCCTCATAGGTTGAAAAGATATCCCACTCCTGGTGACTCCTGCTGGACTAGCTGTGGCGTGTAGAGGCTGGACATGAGTCCAAGGGAGCCTTAGGTTCAGGGGACCCTAGGCTTGGGGCCGTAGGCTTCAGAGTCTCAGGCTCCAGGAACTGAGATACAATGAAGGGGATAACTGAGGAAGGGATCATCTAGGATATCACACTCCTTCTCAGGTTTTCTCTTTTCTGGAGATGATGTCACTTCCAGAGCATTACACAACCTATAAGATCCATTTAAACTTGTGTTCTGAGATAGAGCCATAAACATATGGAATCTCTGACTGCTTCCCTTCCCTTTTACATGGGAGGTCTACCTGGAAAATAGGGTTATAATTTACAGTGCTGTTGGCAGACCATTGCTGGCTATTTTCAAGGACATGTGGAATCTTTGACTGCTTCCCTTTCCTTTTACACTGGAGGTCTACCTGAAAATAGGGTTATAATTTAGAGTGCCATTTCCAAGGCCATACTGTGGCCATACTGTGTTACAGAAGAAAATCAGTTTCTCCTTCCTCAACCCTTCAGTGAGCAAGGTCTGGTACACTAGAGACCATGACCATTATTCTAGGAAAAATGAAAAAGTGTTTGTCATGTCCCAGGGCCCGAGTCTGAATAAACTATTATCCTCCAAGTTGCAGCTCCCCAAATACTTGTCCATCTAAAAATCTAGGAGATGTTGACCAGTCAAGGTTCACATAAGCTTTGGGAGACCTTTGGAGCTTCTGCTCTCAATTTGCCTCCCAAAGACCCAGAGCCCTTGCTGCTGGGCATTGCCTGGGTGATCTAGACTTGGGAGGGGCCTGAACCTAGTTTCCAGAGATTGAAGCTACCAAGCCACATGCTTGATTTTTTGTAGAAAATGGCTGGGTTGAATTTTTTTTTTGTCTATTAAGTGGTCTTATGTTATGACCATGGTCAGGGAGTTTCACAGATAGACCAGACATTAAAAGTAATTGTTAACTCTCTCTGCCTAGAGGTTTCCACACCAAGCCTTTCTCTCCCATATTTCAGCAAGCTCTACTCTTTTCTCCATTTCCCAAATAAATTCTTTTTACTGGCCTAACTAAAGAAACGAAAACAAATAAAAGTAATTGTTTTCCACTTGCCAGCCAATAACCCTACGGGGTGTTGTGCTGACACAATGTGAGGGAATTCCAGGAGCTGAGAATGAACGGAACTTTCCTGCACTACCAAGGGTGGGATGAAAGACTTGCTAGTAAGTGTATTTTCAGTTATTGCAGTGGCTTCTGGCAGGTTCCTCTGTTATGAAGCTGCATTTTTAAATTAAAATTAATTTAGGCTTCTAATTAATAATGGTTTCCTGGAGTTGGAAATTTAAATACTTCATATTAGACAATGCTTTTTAGAAACATCTTATAATTAACCATAACCACATACACTAGGTACATTATATTTAAATAAGCTTATTAAATTACAGTTAGTAACCCTTGAAATTTACTTTATCTTAATTTCAATAAACACGAACTTACAATTTTCATCATCTTAAAGATTTAATACATAAAATTTTAATTTTGTTACTTGGTGTTCTATCAAACTAGGGAGACATCACCCAAGCTAAATAAACTTGAAATCATTATAGTTAATGCAAGGAATGTTCTTTTTCCTTCCTTTAGAGGAGGCTAAAACCTCTTTTCTTTAAAAAAGATTCTAAAACTGAATAATTTTAAAAACCATACTGACTGTTATGTCCTGGAATATATTTTAATTGTTTAATTTGGTTTTTAGATAATTATTTTTATTTTTTATTTATCCCCCCTCCCAGATGATTTTCTCATCTGTCTGGTCATTGTTTGATCACCTTCTCCAGCAGGCACTGGGAACCAAACCCTGGACCTGCTGAGATAGGATGTGAGTGCCCAACAGCTTGAAACACCTCTGCTCCCCATGGGTTGCAGCATCTGCTGGCTTGTGGCGTCTGTTCATTTAGGCATCTCCTTGTTGCAGCAAATGCAGCTTCTATCTTGTTGAAGCAGGTGCAGTGTCTGCTTATCTCTTTAGGAGGCATCAGGACCTGAACCTGGGACCTTCCATGTGGTAGGCAGGTGCCCAACATTTTGAGCCACATCCATTTCCCTAATTTCTTTTAAAGATCTTTCCATAACTTTCAGAGACTTTTCCTTTATTTACTGAAATTTGGTAATATGATTATTAACTACCTTTATTTAAAGTCTGTTAAAAGTTTAAATTGGGGAATTACAGGATAAACTATGATTCTTAATTTCCCAGCCTAGAAGATAAAAATTTCACACTAAACTTACATTTCATCCTGAGGTATGAAAATATACACTGAACCAATAAAACTAGAGACTTAGACATAGAAGCACACAATTTAATAATGCTACTTATAATTCTCATTTTCTTACCAAATAAGTTTAACTTTATGTTAACATTATATTTGAAAGATCTCTTTGAAGGCTATTTCTAATTAATGTGCACTGTGACCATGCAGTTTTGCACAAGAATTTCATTCCTTTTAATTATTGACTTAAAACCAAATTATTCTTAATGCTTTAAAATACAGTTTACATTTTCCTTTATTTCAGAGCATTGCTTATTTCCCAGTTTGACTTTGACAGGCCTTGGATGAGAAATACTCATTCCAGTGTACACACACCAAGGCCATTGAAGCCTCAGGGAAGCCTTGTTTTTCTCATGACTTACTGCTTTTAGGAACTGCACTGCTCAAGGTCGGAAACCCCTGGTTCCCTGGTGCTTAAAGATAACAGGACACCCGTGGCTGCTGGACAGGAAAAGTGGACATCCAGCCCTGATTGTAGAGAAATCCACCCATGAGCAGGCTAGTTCACAGCTGAAATCATAAGACAAAATCAGTGCTATTAACACCAGTGGAAAGACAGGATGCAGGGTGCCTTAAATTTGCCTTCCCCTGAATGGGGGCAGAAGTTGTCATGCAATAACCATAAGCAAGGGCGACGGGTGAGGCTAGACCTGAAGTGACCATAAACAAAGGTAAATTCAGTTTATACTTACCATTAGAGCAGCAAGTTTAACCTAAATCCAAACATTTATTGCAATTTCAATTATGCTTCTGCTGCTTTATAATAAAACAGCATCTATATATTGATCTTAATTCTTAGTTATAGTTTCTAGTAAGTTTTCACTTTAGAACAAATTGGGCACTTTTGTTTATTAACTAAAACAATGAAAACAGTTTTATTAATAACATTAATGTTGCTAAGTTTTTCTGCTTTCCCAGCAGTTGAATTAATTCCACTTGTGTTTTATTTTATACATCAAACACATTTGCAAGGTGATGATGAAATTTAAAGTCTCATTTTTAGATTATCTTTTACCATTATCTTATTTATAACTGGCTAACTCCAATCTGATTTATGAGTTCCTAGGCATGAGAACACTGACAAAGACAAACACAGATTAAAAGTTAAACAGAAGTTTAAGGACAAATTAGAAGAAAAGAGGGAATTTTACACACTTATTTAGCTTAGGGAAATACCTGGCTTAGAATCATCTTAATGAAGTGCTCTCAGTGTCTGTCCATGGCTGAAACCTTGTGCAAGGACACCCCAGCTTTGTTCCTCCAGGAAAATCCTTGGGTAGCTACTAGATATAGAGCATAGGGGGCCAGAGAAGTCCTGTGCCCAAAAAGATATGAATTGGGGCAGCTCTGGCCGCTGCATCCCATTAGTTACCTCCCTGTGAGGCTTTTTCATTGGAAAGATTGAAGTGTTACAAGGGAATAGGCAGGGAGCTAAGAATAGCCAGGAATCTTAATTGCTGGCTTATGAGGGGGTACCTTATTCTACAGGGGAGAGGCTTAGTAAATGGCCCAGATCTTGATTCCCCATTTGCTCATCTCATTAGGCACAACCAATGTTAGGAGAGGCCTGGGGTGCAAGCTAGGACAGAGTAATTGGCCCATGATAACTAAGAAATTAACAATCTTACCTGCCACACCAAGGGTCACCCAAGGCCTCCAGGTTGATGGTTCACATGTGGCTTCAGGCCACTTCTGTCCTCCCTGGGGCAAGTCTGTGGCTGTTGACATGGTGAGACAACTTGGGTACAGGTTCCTACTGATGTTGAGCCTGGATGTGGGTACCTGAGGTGAATAGGGCTCTTACAAGCAGCAGTTAACAGGTGAGACTGTCTTGGACCTGGTGACCACCCCTCTTTACCTTACCACTCCTTACATTCTCCATCTTGCTGGCATGGTCTCAATTGTTGAAAATTGCAAAGGCTGTCTCCAAAGGCATGTAATGGAAGTTTGGAGCCCAGGGAAAATTTCTGCAGCTTTCTACAGCCATCCAAGTCAGGTTGGAGTTCCTAGGAGGATCTGTCCTTCTCTAGAGATAGGCTCTACAAAGAGGGTATTTCTAATGGCTCTGCCAACTTTCTATGAAATAAAGCTGGGTTTTTTAAGTTCTGCCTTTGGGTAATTTCTTTGAGCTTATATAAAATTGTCAGCTTTGGTAGTATACTTCTTCATCACTTTAAGGAGACATGGCCACATAGTCTCTGGCCCTCAGATCTGTCTATCTCATTTTATTCTCTTACACAGATTTAACTGGAATTCAGCGTCCCATACAGAGCTCATTCTCAGCCATACTGTAGCCATGTGATACGGCAGGGAAAGATTAGCCTCTTTCCTTTTAGTCACTCATTACCAGGTTGTCCAAATTAGAAGCCACCCATTATTCCCGAGGAAGATAAATGCATTCATCAGTCATGGTGATGTCCCATTGATAGGCCAGGTGGAATGGATTGTTCAATGAGCCAGCATCCTGGAGGTTGGGATCCCTGTCCACTGTCTCCACATTCTGGGGATTGGGAGCCTTATGTCTCTGGGTATCCCCAGAGACTTAGAAGTCTTGGGAGATGTTTGGGTCTGGTTCCCAGACCTTAACTCTCAAAGTGGGCTTTCCTACCAGGAAAGGGACTGAACAGGGATGTTTCTTTTGCCTACATTGCAGACGTCTTTGGAGTTAGCCCATGAGTGAGTTCATCTCATAGCCATTCCCTGGGACAAGTTCTACAGTTAACCTGATATTAACAGGCAATTAAAAATCAGAGACTGATCTGTGGAATACAGGCAAACAACCTCAGTGGACCAAGAGTTAATATCACGAATAAAACAATAGAGGGCACAGTCCAGCAGGTCTGGCAGTGGGAGGAGTGACAGTGGGCAGCAGCCCGGCTTCAAGAAAGCTCTCAGTGCACCGCATCCTGCAGCACTTCCAGGGTGCCCAAGAGGAAGATCAGCTAAGCCAAAGCATCAGGGAAGGAGGAGCCCAAAAGGAGGTCAGTTAGGCTATCCACTAAACCCGCCCCTGCAGAAGGGGTAGTGGATCCAGAAGAGGCAGCAGGAAAGGACAAACCTTTAGACAAAAATGTGCAACCAAAAGGAAAAAGGGGAGCAAAGGGAAAACAGGCTGAATTGGTTAACCAAGACGCTAAAGATTTCCCTCCAGAAAATGGAAAATCTAAAAATGAGGAGTCCAGCCTTGATGAAGCAGGAGGGAAAGAAGTCAACTCAGGGTAATATTGTGTACCATGTCTTATCAGTGTTCCCTGTTTCTCCCTTCTTGTAGAATCCAGAGGAATATTTTTATCAGCTATTGTGCAGACACAAGTTTTTTAATAGCTCTAGAAGAAACATTTTTAAGAAGGAGATTGAGATCCCTCTTTATCCCATTTGATTTAAGTGTCAATGCTTTTCTTCAAGAGAGGAAATCATTTGCCAGTTGTGTGTTTTTTGGTACAACCAGAAAATAGTGGGATATTGAATTATGGGAGACTTTGACTGTCTTAGGTATCAACTTACATTCCAGTGGGGGCTGTCAATTTTTATACGTTATATACATCACTTACTAAAGGGTGATTTGGAATCAGTTATGCATTTAATATATGTTGAACATTTTAAATTACTCCTATTCCCATATTTTTTAGTAGATAGGTTTCTTAAAACCACTCCCTGATCTTGGCTTTCCCTGTCAGAACCTGTAACATCCTTGGACATGATGTTTTATGGGCTGTAAAAGATTGGAAATGTGAGTGTGTAGTGTGTATGATATTAATTGTGAATTAGTGGAGCTTAAAAATGTAACAGCTTATTAAACTTTGAAGATATTGGTACTTGATATCCACTTCAGGAAAAATTGACTCCAAATTTTAAGCTAGAAAATCACTGGAATAACTTTAGAAAAACAGCTCAATGGCTTTGTAGGAATTTGGTATGAACATTAAGAATTGTGTACAAATTGTTCATAATATCTGTGCTGATCTTGAACACAACCAATAAGATATCAATTATGAAAGAAAAAAGAGGACACAGACAAGCTTTAATTAAAACTCACCAGTCTCTGGTGGGGGGTCTGGGAGCACCACTTGTCTCTCATCTCCTGGCTGGCTTGCCAAATAATGCTACCAGATGGCTCTAGTTTCTGGGCTTTTAGGTTCTTGGCTTATGTTGCATAAAAGAATTCAAGGACATGCCATAGAGTAGGCAAGGGAATAAATATCTTATTAAGAAACAAGAAAATGAAAAATGTACATGGTCTGGAGCATCGACTGCAGGTGTGCTGCAGAGTGAGAGGCATGTGTGGGACCCCAGATCAGAGCATTTTTGTCTTTCTTTCTCCCCCTTATAATGTTGAGGCAGGGCCCCAGCTTTTCTAACTCTGATTGGTTGCCCCACTTGTCTTTTCTCAGGGGGCAAATGGTGTGGCCTTTAGAGTGTATCCAGGGCTTTCCCTTGACCCAATGGGATCCCATGGGTCGAATGGGATCTCATTTTTCCAAATGGGATCTCATAGCTGGGGTCTTGCAGGGATTTTGGCAGCCTTCTTCTCATGAAGTTTCCAGGCAGGGTCTCACGGCCATGTGGTGTGTCAGCTGTTTTGTCTGCTAGGCCAAACAACTTTCACCATTCACTATACTAACCTGCCTCACCTCTGCATATTTTTAATACTCCTTTTGTTTTCTCTGGCTGCTATTACCTAGAGGGCTAAATTTGGTAAGATTGTTCCCCTGGATACAACTTTCCCAGTCAGATTTCCTAGTCAAAACAGGCCCAGGGTTCCATGAAAGTAGTTTATATTGGTTTCAATGTG
>JAQZBX010064436.1:0-16495 GCA_029593785.1 Cabassous unicinctus | reverse complement strand
AAAAAAAAAAAAAAAAAAAAGCCAGAGTAGCTATACTTATATCAGAGGAAATAGACTTTTAAAAACACTAGTAATGTGCAACCTGAGGAGGAAGTCAGGAAAAAATTCCACTTACAATAGCAACAAAAAGAATCAAATATTTAGGAATAAACTTAACCAAGGATGTAAAGCACTTGTATTCAGAAAGCAATAATACATTATTAAAAGAAATTTTAAAATGACCTAAGTAATTGGAAGAACATCCATGTTCATGGATTGGAAAACTAAATATCATTAAGATGTCAATTCTAGCCAAATTGATATGCAGATTCCATGCACTCCCAATAAAAATTCCACCAGCATTTTTTAAACAAATGGAAAACACAATTACGAAATTTATTTGGAAAGGTAAGGGGTCCCAAGTAGCCAGAAACACCTTAAAAAGGAAAAGCAAAGTTATAGGACTCTCACTTCTGGACTTTAAATCATATTACCCAGCTACAGTGGTAAAAACAGCATGGTACTGGCATAAAGATAGGCAAATGGAACTGAATGTATGTTTCAGAAACAGACCCTCACATCTATGGTCAAGTGATTTTTGAAAAGCCTGTCAAACCCACCCAGCTTGGGCAGAACAGTCCATTCAACAAATGGTGCTGGAAGAACTGGATATCCATAGCCAAAAGAAAGAAAGAGGACCCCATCTCACAGCTTACACAAAAATTAACTCAAAATGGATCAAAGACCTAAATATAAAAGAACCATAAAGCTTCTAGAAGAAAATGTAGGGAAACATGTTCAAGACCTGGTGGTAGGTGGTGGATTCTTAAAGGAGATACGAGGAGGACTGAGATGGACTACTGATCCTTAATGTATGTAGAAGTTTAAATTAACTTGACTGTAAAAGTGTGGAAATGTTTAGAGTTGATGGTGACACATTATAGTGCGTAATAGTGGGTTTATAAATGGGAATGTGGCTGGATGTAAATGTCAACTGAAAGAAATCTAGAGAATAATCTAGGGACTGAATAACCCAGTGAACCCAGAGGTAGATGAGAATTGTGGTTGATGGTATAGATGCAAGAGTGTCCTTTGTGAGCTACAGCAGATATACATTACTATTGCAGGTGGTGGGAATGTGGAGAAGCATGGGAAAAATACAACTGGAGTGACCTATGGACTGTGGTTAACTGCAATACTGTAATATTCAGGAATCTATGCCAAAGATGTACTGTGTTGATAATGGGGGTATATGGAAAAAGCGTGCCAAATGTATGCTATGGACCATGGTTACTGGTAATAGTCTGATGATATTATCTCATAATCTGTAACAAATGTTCCACCACGGTGCGGGGTGTTGACGAAGGGGTGTTGTAAGGGAATTCTGCACATGAGCATGATTGTTTTGTAAGTTCACAACTTCTGTAATAAAAAAATATTTTTAAAAAAATAGGGTTGGGGGCAAAATACACCAAATGTAAGATATGGACCATAGTTAGTAGTAAGGTTTTGACGATATTCCTTCATAATTTGTAACAGATGTCTCACAATAACGCAATGTGTTGCTGG
Source organism: Cabassous unicinctus (assembly GCA_029593785.1). NCBI lineage: Eukaryota > Metazoa > Chordata > Mammalia > Cingulata > Chlamyphoridae > Cabassous > Cabassous unicinctus. The sequence continues at coordinate 14,947 of JAQZBX010064436.1, read as the reverse complement.
TGGGTTGACGTATGGGACCACTATATGATGTTATGCAAGTTTGCTTTGTAAGTTCACAACTTTTACTATTTATTTATTGTTTATGTTTGTTCATGTATAAATGATAATAATAATAGGGTGGGTTGGGGGAAGATACACCAAATGTAAGATACTTTGGTTAATAGTAATAGTTTGAGGATGCTCTTTCATCATTTGTTAAAAGTGCTTCACAACAATGCAAAGTATTGGTGGTAAGGTGAGGTATGAGAGCCCTGTCTACTGTTATGCAGGTTTGTTTTATAAGTTCATAGCTTTTACTATACACTTATTGTTTATGTATGAGTGATATAGTTCAATAAATTTTTTAAATGAAAAAAAAAGCTATTAGAAAATGTGCTCCACTGAAACAAGGGAGTAAAGCATAAAAGAGACATGGAATAAAGAAAAGCGTTTAACGGGTGAAAGAGAGTAAAGAAATGGCTAGCATAGTGAAGAAAGTTCCAGACTGAAAGCCATATGGCAAGCCTAGAGAATAACCTGTCCAGAGCAAGTCAAGAGAGAGAGTACTCCAGGAGGGAGGTCGCCAAATTAAAAATAAATAAATAAAGGAACTGACAAGTAATCTGATATTTTTTTTATGGTGTAGAAAATTGTTTTGAGGAGGGTCGAAAGAATCCAAAACAGATACATAAAATCTAAGAAAATAATAATGTAACCCTATGATTAATTCAGAGAAAAGCTAAAAAAGAAAAGCAACATAATCAGAGAAAGCGATTTAGCTGATAAGAGCATACACACTGAATGTTGAGAGCCAACTATATCAGGGGTTGGGAGGAGGGGAAGCAGGGAGAGAAAGGAGAGAACCAATTATTTCTAAAGCTGAAAAATGTAAATATCAGGGGAAAAAAAACAACTGAGACAGCTGGAGGTGAATGCCTTTAGGGAGAAAGAAAGGTGATGGGGGAAGAGGGGAGCAGAGTTTTTATTATCAGCTTCTCAGAGCTATTTCATTCCTTAAACTAAGTATGAATTATTTATAAATATTCATGGTAGAAGACACTCACTAAGGGCGTACGTATCTCTACGGTCTCCCCCTCCAGTTCAAATATGCCTGAGTCTCTGCTCTCCTTTCCTCCTCCACTCTCTCATCTCCTGACACGCACTGCCTCTGGGATCAGAAGAGGTCCCTCTTCCCACGGTGTGCCCTGAACCCCAAGCTCTCCCTTCCTGGCTTGGCTTCACTCCATCCAGCATCATTCTTCTCTCATTTCAATCTTTTTTTTCTTCCTTCCCCTTGCTCCTTCCTTTCAGCCCGCAAACAAATTTATGTATCTCCATCCAAAATTTATGTATCTCCATCCAAAATGTACAATAAAAAAAAAAAAATACTTGTCCTTATCTTCAAAAGGCAGCCTGGTTTTGTTAATCAGATTCACTAGGAATTCCTCCTTGCCAGGCCGGGGCCCCGTCCCCGAGCTCGGTCCTGAGGCTGCCAAGCCCAGGGAAATCTGGGGCAGCCGCCTTCAAGAAGCCCCTCTCAGGGGCCAGAACTCCTCTGCCAGAGTGGATTCCTCAAGTTGGGACTGCGTAACTAAAGCAGCTGCAGTTTTATATTTTTTTTCACAGTTTTCCCCAAAATGATTTCACTTCTCTCTCTCTCTCTCTCTCATACACACACCCACACACCAATCTGTTGCTAAGTCCAGCTGATCCTAAAGTTGAACCATCTCTTGGAACCGTCTTCCACACTTTTTTCAAAATGCTGTTTTGAAAGCCCTGTAACGACATCCTTCCCTGCTCAATAGTCCTCCATTGTTTTCCACTGCTTATAAAATCAAACTGCAACCCCCTGTCTGACTTTGAGCATCTCTGCCACCTGCCCACCCTCCTCCAATGCCCTCACCAGTGCCCCCCGAGCTTATCTTTCTGGAATCATGCCCTTGCTTTTGCTCTTTGTGTCACCTCAGATGACTTCTTCCTGCCTCTCGCTGAGAGAAGTGGCGCCAGCCTTGAAGTCCCTGTTCAGATAACACCTCCTCCATGAAGCCATCACGGATTTGCCCAGGAGGGTTTGAGCAATCCTGCCTCTTTACCTTGAAGCTCTTTGGGTCTCTGGGGCACTTTCAGTTTTCTATATCTTTCCTCACTTGCTGGATTATGAGCGCTTGAGGACAAAATTCTAATTATCTTGTCCCCAGGGCTTGGCACAGTGACGTTGGTCAATTTAAGTGTTTGTGGAATGAAAGAAGGCCCTACTGCCTGCCAGCCATTAAATTGGGCAGCCTAATTTTGCCAGAAATGATTGTCATCTAAGGGGTCCCATTAGAGCAGTTCTGGTACTTCTAGGACAATGAGGGGTCTCTCTTTTATATTTGTCACTCCCCCAATATTCGGGCTTGTCATACTAGGTAAAAGGCAGATAAAAAAAAGTATGAGCAAATATACAGGCCAGGCCAAATACCCTCAACCAATGTCCCCAGGGAGTCCAGTCGTCCATGAGTGCCATGGAGAGTCAAATGCTCCAAAACATCCAAACTCCTCGTATCAAGGACAACTGTGAGAAAGTCGTGTTTGATTCAGATGGTTCCCCAACCCCGGCCTCTCCCAGCTCATGTTCACTCCACAGCCTCCCGCGAGGTTTGGAATGTACACATTTATTACGGAGTCATAACCAAGCCTGGACAGCATTTTGCTCATGCTGGAATGAGCACTCTCTGGCTGCAGGCTTTCTTCTAATCTGAGCATATGTTTCTAATTCTGAGACTGAGCATGTTCTAACGCCTGAAGAATGGTGACGAACAGGCCAGCCACGTGTCTGCTCACTCGTGTTCTAGAAACTGTCTCCCAGCCTAGTCCTGACTGCAAGTTCTCAGCTCTACTACGGACAAAGCCTGAGGCCCAAGTAGTCAAGTCCACGCCCTCTCCTTTCAAAGTTCTTATTAAAAGTCATTTCCAGGGAGCAGAGGTGGCTCAAGCCATCGGGCACCTCCCTCCCACGTGCGAGGTCCTGGGTTCGATTCCCGGCGCCTCCTAAATATAAGACAAGCACACAACAGACAGACACAGAGAGCAGACAGCAAGTGCAAAACGAGGGCGGGGGGAGAAATAAATAAATCTTAAAAAAAAAAAAGTCATTTCCAATTTCACTGAAACAAAGTCATCCTAAGTGATCAATGAAATTTAGTGGGCCCAACATGGAGGCATCTATGCTAAGCCCCACGTCAGCAAAACCAAACATCTAAGCTAGTTCTGATTTCCTGTAAATGCCCCGCTTGCCCAGAAAACCCAGTTTAAATACAGCCAATCAGTGCTAACTTCCTCATTCTCAAGCAACCACCTGCTTCCCACTTTGTAAGACCCCACTAAGGAAAATGGAAACTTAATGTCAGCCAATCAGAACATTTCCCCCATTTGCTTCCCCATTCACCCTGTATGAGCTTCCCCCTTCCAACCCCTCGGGGGAGCTCGCTTTTACTTTCTGAATGTGAGATCCTAAATTTCATGAAAAGTTTTTCTTTTATCATGAGGAAATCCCCAATAGTCCACAAAGCTGATGTGCTAAGAATGTGTATCTCCTGGCTACACTCAAAGGAGTCTTGGTTTTCTTGGCTCTTCCTGTACTCAGCTGGGGGTGTGTGGGGGGGGACGGACGACAGCTTTCAGCACGTGCCCTGGGTGCTGGGCTGTGGGAAGAGCTACTGGAAGGCCAGCTGGCTGCAACTGTAAATCTAAATTTTAAAAATGAATGCCTGGGAGTGGATGTGGCTCAAGCGGCTGAGCGCCTGCTTCCCACATGGGTGGTCCTGGATTCAGTCCCCAGCGCCTCCTGGAAACAAAGACAAACAACAAGCAAACAAATGAGAAAACCAACTCAGGGAAGCTGATGTGGCTCAGTGGTTGAGCGCTGGCTTCCCACATACGAGGTCCCAGGCTCATTCTCCAGCCCCGATACGATATGCACCTGAGGGCCTGCATTTGAGGCCTGGCTGGGGGAAAGCCACAGAAACCTCCAGCATTACCAACCTCGACCATTAAACATGGGCTACTTTTATGCTTCCCTCCTGCCAATAGGCAGAGGTGGTGCCAGCCAAAGCCACGGCTGCAACGTGCTCCGTTAGTTTGTAAAACACTTTAGAAATGGAAAGTGCCGATTTATTTGCTTTCTGGTCAAAGTAAAACATAACCTGCCTGGCATCCAAAGGATATACCTGCAGACCAAATGCCGAAATTGCACAAGTATTTTAAAGATGCTGATCAAAACTTCAGACTTAAAAAAAGAAAAAAAGCCCATCGAAAGGCATCATCCTAAGCTGACGATGTAAGCAGATTTTCACAGTTGATTACCCCAGTAAGCGTCAACGCCCTAGTCCCTGGGGAACGGCCCCACAGCGTCATCAACTGAAGTTTGAGGAATGCCTGAATCGTTGTGAAACTCAGAGAAATCTTTGCTCCTGGTGCTGAATTGGCAGACAGCAGGAGCTAAAAAGGGCTTCTCTGAGGAAACGGTTGCTGGTCTCCCCTACAGGAAGGCCAAGAGGCTTCCTGAGGAGAGAGCAGAACCCATGTGGTGACAGGTAGACAAGAAAAAGTATTCTCAGGGCTGAGAAGACATTTGACAGAAAGTCTGAACTGTTCTCTTACAACACTGGAAGGGAAAAATCGTTCATTGGGATAATGCTACTCTAAACCAATGGCAATTTAAACGCTGGTCTGGGCTTTGGCTGGAATGAAGAGAGAAAAAAAAAAAAGCTTGTAAAAAGGAGCCCTGTGTGGGCTGCATCCCAGAAGGGACCATATCGACTCTTCTCCAAGAAAGCAGAGTCAGCGGCAGCTGAGCCAAGAAAAGTTCAGATGTGCCAATCGTGAAAACCCCTAGAACGGGTCTAAACAGGGAAAACGAGTCTCCATTCCCGAAAAGCACAAACTAGAGAACCTAGCAGTATAAATGCAGCTTTAGTTGCATGTGTTAAAATCTGTGGTGAGATGTTTGAACTGGAAAGAGATTAACGCTGAATCCCATGGAGAGGGGGGTCCTGCCTGACTAAACTCCTGCATCACTTGGGTTTTTTTGTGTGTTTTTTTTAGGTAGAAATTCACAAGCTGATTCTAAAATGTATATGGAAAAGCAAAGGTGCATCTATCCTACCTGATTTTGAGACTTCTATAATGCTACAGTGAACAAGAGTGTGTATTGCTGTAGAGCGAGACATCAATTAATAGAACAGACCAGAAGGAAACTCACATGCACTGTCTTCAGTTGGTGATGCAGTGTCAAAGTAGGTTTTAGTCTCTTTCCTTCCATCCCTCCCTCCCAGGCCCTTTCCCTTCTTTCTGGGCCCAGCTTGCCCTTGATGGCTGTCACCCTGTCACCTCTGGCAGCCACGGTACTGTCTTCTATGCAAAAGGTGGTCTTGGTTTTGAAACCAGAGCTGGGACCTCATACATGTGAAGCAGGAGCTCAACCACTGAATTACACCCGCTCCACAGCAGGGCTTAGGTTTTTAACATAGGCATTTAGGGCTATATATTTCCCTCAGAGCGCTGCCTTTGCTACATCCCAGAGATTCCGGTGTGCTGTGTTTTCCTTTGCATTCATCTCAATATATTTCCTAATTTCCCTTGTGAATTCTTCTTTGATCCATTGGTTGTTTAAGAATATATTCTTTAACTTCCACATATTTGTGAATTTTCCAGTTCTCCCTCTGTCATTGATTTCAAGCTTCATTCCATTGTGGTTGGAGAAGATCCTTTGTATGATGTCAATCTTTTGAAATGTACTGAGACTTGTTTTGTGACCTAACATATGGTCTATCTTGGAGGATGAGCCATGTGCACTCCAGAAGAATGTGTATTCTGCTGTAGTTGGGTGGAGTATTCTTTATATATCTGCTTATTGCTCAAGTTCTCCATTTCCTTATTGATCTATCTAGATATTCTATCCATTACGTAAAGTGGTCTGCTGTAGTCTTTTATTATTAATGTAGAAACTTCTATTTCTCCCTTCAATTCTATCCGTGTTTGCTTCATATATTTTGGGGCTCTGCTGTTAGGGGTTTATGTTCTTATGACATTCCCGGCTCTCACCTCACCCCTATGGAGTGGAAAATCTCTGGGAGAGCCCAGGGGTTTTTCTTTTTTAAGGATCTCGTGCTGCCTTCTCAGAGCACTGCAGTTCTGATATCAAGGTTAATAAAGAGAAATGCAGTTGCTACTTAACACTGACCAAAAGCATTATAAAACCCACAGGCCCACAGGGTAAAAGGTGGTGAATTTTCAGGAGATCCCTTTGGTCTGAATTTATGAAATTTAGCCTTTTTAAATTTATGAACATGTGACTAAGTCCACCATGCTATCTTGGACCTAAACTGTCTTCCAGCTCAGCCATTCTCAAGTCAAAGGCCAAAGCCTGTCACGATGTTGGCTTTAGGCCCCTCTTGCCCTGCCCAGGCTTCAGAGTTAAGTCTTATTTGAACAGTCTGTGCTTTTCCATTCTTACAGTGCAGCCTAAGTTAAGACACTTGATAAAAATAGGATTCTTATATCTGTAACACTCCTACATGAAATTTTGATGTTAACATCATTGAAATACTATGAAAAATTACCCCGAGACTTGAGGAGAAAGGAGTGGGGGCATTGAAAAAGGAAACAGTGCTATTTCCTGTCAGTGCTGTCAATATTGAGAATGTTGACACAAAACTGTGGCATCCAGGCAGGCACGTCCCTTCTTGAAACTGTGACATAAGGAAAGCAAAGCTTCCCTGACACACAGGGACGTCCCTCTGCCCACCAGCCTCCGCTCAGCAGGAGCCCCAGACTTCTCCACACCAGCACCGCCCCGTCTGTCCAATCCTAAGAGGAGCAGAGTCAGAGGCTCTGCATCCGTGACAGATGTCCCGTTGCCACCGGTGGCCTCAGGAGGCGGCTCACACGGGCTGATTGGTCAGGTCTGTGCTCGATCTAGGGCGAGGCTTGGATCGCCAGCCAGGGGTTCTCAGGTCACGGGCAGAAAGACTCTGCTGTTCCCCCACATCTGGGGGGACAGACACTGAGCTGCCAAGACCTGGCCCTGCTAGGACGGTCAGCAGAGCGGGCTTCCTGCTGTGACAGCCTCCAGAGTGGGTACACTGGGCAACTTTGGGAAAAGACACCTGACCAAAGAAAAGGAAGAGGAGGCAGGTGATAAGGCTTGAAGGACCAGTGCTCTCTCCCATGCTATGAAAATAGGGATGGAAGGAATGCTAAACCCCTCTGGCCACACTTGTCAGAAGAACAAAGGGACGTAGGTACCTCCTTTTCAACAGAACTGAATTTGTTCATAAATGAGGAGCTTCTGATCAAAAGAAGTATTGCCTGCTAGAAAAGGAAGATTTCTAGGCTATCTGTACTTTCTACCTGACCCCCAATTTTAAAAGAAAGGGGAAAGACAAAAAAACACCCTTTGGCTATAAATAGCATCCTCCCCCCTCCAACCCCCCCACTCCCCCAGCTCTCCTCCCATGTCCACTGGTTTCACAGGCTCTTTCTCCCTCTTCTGAGGCTGGGACACTGGGACAGAAAGGGAGGAAAGTTTGACTAGGGGCAGATGAAACATACATTGTGGGGGACAGAAGGCTAAAATAATAATTAATATTTGACTGATTTCCAAGTGCCAGGTACTCTTTAATATACTCCACTACTTATGAGTATTAATCCTCATAACTTTTTGAGATGGGTATCTGTAGTTATTATTATTCTCCATTAATAGATGAGGCAAGTGAGGCATAAGGTAGATAAATAATTTGCCCAAAGGCCTGGGGTGGAAGACTTGGGATTGCAAACCTAGAGAATCATCATCACTTTCCCACTCAAAAAAGCTCCGTTTCCCATCGTACTTAAAATCCAAATCCTTTATCATAGCCTATAAAATCCTACACGATCTGATTCCTACCCTCTCTGTAACCTCAATGCCCATGACTCTGCCCTCTGCTCATACACATGGCCAGATTAGCATTCTTGAGTTTTGTAGACATAGCAGGCTCCTTCCTGCTCAGAGCCTTTGAAAATGCTGTTCCCTCTGCCTGGAACACTTTCCCTGCAGGTCTCTGCAAGGCTCATCCCCTCACGTGAGTCACATCTCTGCTCAAAGGTCATCTTCACCGAGCAACCTCCCCCGACTACTCAGCTCCGACACAGTCCTCCCCTCCATTCTCAAGCACCTTACTCTGATTGGTCTTTCCTCATAGCATTCACCACCAACTAAAATCAGAACTTTGCTTGGTTGTATATGGTCTGCCTTCCCCAGTGGAGCGTTGGATCCAAGAGCAGCTAGGACCTGGCTCAGTAAATGTCTGTTGAATGAACACATGAATGAAAGGGTGGGAGGGTGTAGAGTTTTGTAGGAGGCAGCACATCTTACTGTGTTGAAGGCGAGACCATGATAGAATAGTACAGTGGTTCTTCACCTTTTGGAAATTAGGCACTCCCCCGCCCCCAGTCCTAAATGAAAGCAATAAACCTTTTTTTCCCCCCAAAATAACATTTGCACGTATGTTCAAAAATCCCTTTTAAATCCCAGGGAAGAATACCTGTACTAGTGAGGACTATGAAAGGAGAGAGATCTATTTGATCATCAGCTGAAGCTGCTGCTTCTCTCTGATTGACTTCCTCCTGGATAAGTCAGCCCCTCTTATTCTTGCCCCAGAAGGAAAGACTTGGATCTGTGAACAGGGTAATGGAAACACCAGAGTTTGACTGTCTGTCCAGATGTCGGGTTACTGGCTCCTGATTCATGTTGTAGAGCCTCACCTTGGGTCTCACCATGATAGACCTCCTCCAAAGACGACCAGCTTTAATATTCCTGCCTTCCCCACACACCACACCAACACCAATTCAGTCTTCAAGATGTGCTGCGTTCCGGCCAAGAGGATGTGACAGAAGTGACACCATGACAGTTTGGGGCCATGGCCGTATCAGAGGCTCAGCAGCTTCTGCTTCCCTTAATGAGCCGGTTGCCATGTAAGAAGTCTGACTACCCTGAGACCACCATGCTGTGAGGAAGCCCAAGTTAGCCACACGGAGAGACTGAGAGACAGAGAGGCCACGTGGAAGAGCACCAAGATACCAGACTGGGACTGAAGCCTTCCTGGACTTTCCAGCCCAGCCCGGCCCCACTTGAGTAGGTGACTCACACCAATGCCGCATGGAACAGAACAACTGCCAAGCCAAGCCCTGCCTCAATTTCCAACCCAGAGATTAATAAATACTAAATCTCTGTCATTTTATGCCACCAAGGTTTGGGGATAGTTGTTACATAGCAATAAGTAAAGGTCCCTCTCACACCAACTCCTCACAGGAAATGTCCTCCCTTCCTGCTTGTCTGAACCCTTCCCATCCCTCAGTTCTCAGCTCGCCAATGCCACTTCTCACTGCCTCTCCTCACTCCCCTGCCCTCAGCTACCCCGCCAGCCCTCATAGGCACCCCACACTCATTCAGGAACCCTCTGTGAGGACCCGCTCTCTCTCTCCTTTCTTATCTTCTTTTCCTGGGTCCCAGTTTGAAAGCTAGCATCCCAGGTCTTACTAGCCAGAGGACCCCTGATGACTGCTCGAACGTTTCTGAAGTTTGAGGGGACAGGAAAGCCTGAGGTGGAACTGGCAGGCACTAAAATGGGCATCAAGTTGCCTCTGATTGAGATAGATATTGGTCAGAAGGGTTTCTAATATGTAGAAGAGGACAGGTTCCTTCTGAGGGTATCTGAGCGATCTCTGGAGTGGTACACAAGGGTTTGGAGAGAATGTGCCTTGAAAGAAGTTGGGTCATATCCCACGACAAACACCACGTCGGCTCTCCCCAGTGAAACGGTGAGGTCGAGGATTGTGATGACAAAGGAGCACATGGTGGGGAAAAAAAAATTACAACAGCTAACTAGCATTAACGGTGGTTAAATGAGAGTTCCATGGGCTCAACTGTTTGTAGTTGGACTGTGGATTGCCACTGAGATAACAGAATCTCCCTGAATGGTGGATTGGGCAGTGGGACCTTCTATGTGGAAGCAGCAGCTTGCCAACTCAGAACCAAAGGACGAATCTAGGGAAGCGGGTGTGGCTCAGTGGATAGAGCCCCCGTTTACCATATGGGAGGCCCGGGTTCGTGTCCCCAGGCCTCCTTGTGAGGGCACGCCGGCCTGAGCGGTGCGGTGGGCTGATGCAGCAACCTCACGGCAGGAAGCGGGTGTGGCGCAATGGATAGAGCCCCCGTTTGCCATATGGGAGGCCCCGGGTTCGCTTCCCGGCGCCTCCTTGTGAGGGCAGGCTGGCTCGCACGGCGCGGTGGGCTGATGCGGCAAGACCTCACAGCAAGGGGGAGATAAGCAGACACAGAGAAGACACGCAGCGAATGGACACAGCAGCACAAGCAGCAAGGGGGGGATAAATAAAATAAATAAATCTTTTAAAAAAAAAACAAAAAACAAAGGACGAATCTAAGCTGTGAGAGAAGTAAGGTTGTGAGCTGTAAAAAGAGAAACTGGTAAAGAGAGAGGTTCTTGCATGGCAGTGGGATAGGAAAAGTGGCCAGTGAAGTCCTTCTTGCCTAGGGTAATTACCCAGTCGGGTCCCTATGGGCGGCGTGACTGCGCCGTATGAGGAACAAGTCCTCCACTCCCTCCAGGGAGGGAGCCCTGATCAGGCGGGTTGGCGGGTTGGTCGAGATTCTGTTCTGTGGTCCAAAGGACAGAGCGTGAAGGAGTAGTTAGGAAGGGCCAGGAGCAGGTAGAAAAGCTTGACAGGCTGATACCTTTCCTGTAGGTCCTGGGAAGTCTTGGAGAAAGACCTCAACCTAGGGTAGGAGGGTTCTTGACAGTCAGAAGAAAGAATTCAAGGGCTAGTCATAGAAGAGCAGGAGAATTTAATGTAAAGTGAAATCACAATCCAGATGGGCGTGCTCGTACGAGTTGTACGAGTTTTGCCTGCTGGGGCTGGGGGTGCTCTTTCATTAAGGCTGGGGACCCCCTTCCTCCCCTCCATGCAAATGAGGACTTGGGAGTCCCCTACGTTCTGTCATGGGTCAGTATGGGCCTAACAGAAGACCAGGGCTTGGGTAACTCCTATACCCACAGAATTCCCCCTTGGGTGCCTCTTAAAACGTTGGAGCACTTTCCAGTAGGACAGCCTAACACGGGGGAAGTTCACCTTTTTCTGTAATACCGCATGGCCACAATATAAATTGGAGGACGGAGAAACAGCCCCCCAATGGAATGGTTAATTACAATACCATACTCCAATCTGACCCTTTCTGTAAGCGACAGGGTAAATGGACCAAGGTGCCTTGTGTTCAGAACTTCATGGCATTATATCAGAGCCCTGACCTCCGAGAGACCTGCCGTTTATGTTATGCTCATATGTTATGTTATGCTAGAAAAGCCAAGCAGAATGAAAAAGTCAGATAGAAAATATTGTGGGCGGGGGGAAGGTTTTTCCTAGGCTCCCTGACCTACCCTGCCCTCACCCCTTCTCTTTGAGAGCTGTGGGAGAAGGGCTAGGTGAGGTAAGATGGGGAAATCTAAGTTTAGCTTAGAATTCTGTTTACTAGGCGTAGACATTAAGAATGATAGAGACAGGAAAGGTTACAGGATAAACCTTGATTTTCATAGTTTGTCTTGTAATTTCCCAATTTAAGCTTTTTAACAGCCTTGGGATGAGAGTAATTAATAACCCAATTGCCAAATTGTAAGTTAAAAAAAAAAAGTCTTAAAAGCAATGGAAAGATTTTTCTAAATTATGATTGAAACAATTACAATTATTCCAGAACCTGGTAGTCAGTATGCTTTTGAAATTGTTCATAATTTTTAAAATATTATGAAAAAGAAGTTTTAGTCTCCTTTGGAGGAAAAAATATTTCTTGCATAAACTATACTTGTTTTGATTTTATTCAACTTGGGTGTAATCTTCATAAGTTTATACAGATATTAATAAAATTAATTAACATATTTATTAAATATTTAAGATAATAAAAATTTTAAGTTTGTGTTTAATGAAATTAAGTTAAAGAAAAGAATATAGGGAGCAGGTATAGCTCAGTGGTTGAGCGCCTGCTTCCCATTGTACGAGGTCCCGGGTCCTATCCCCAGTACCTCCTAAAAACAAATAAAACAAATGAAAAAACCACCTCTCACTGGGGAGTGGATGTAGCTCAGTGGTTGAGTGCCTGCCTCCCATGTACGAGCTCCTGGGTTCAATCCTCAGGACCAAGACTTCAATGGGTATGAAAAGAAGTAGAAGGTTTGTGAAAGCTTGTTTAAGGGAGTGTGTCTTATCCTAAGATAAGATAGCTGGTTTTCATAAAATCAGGGTGGAAATACACAGGGTAAGACTTGAACAGATACGGAAAGTTGTAGAAGGGTTAATGGAAGTAAATTTCACTTGTTGTTGACTGCAATTCAATAAGCTTATTTAAAGGTGAAACTTATAAGATAAAGTAACTAGTCTATAGGGTTATAAATGGTTATAAAAGATCATAGGAAATTATAGGTTGTAGGAAGTATGTAAAAGCATTTTCTAAACTGAGAGATTTCAATGTAAGTAGCTGATTCCGGGAAGCATAAGTTGACATTGATAACAAAAAGTAACTTTATAGCAGGAAAACCCGCCAGATGCCACCTCAATCTGTTATGATCTATGCTAACTAAGGTTTACTGAATGATGCACTGATGTAAAACTAAAATCCGATTTTCTCTCTCTGTTAAAGCAACACAGTTTTCTTAAATGGTTTGTCTATTTTGAGTTTCTACCCAGGATATAAAAGTAATTTTGAAATAATATATTTATGAAAAAAGAATCTGTGCTTTAGCAGAATGGCTTCATTATCTCCTTAATGGTTAAAAACAAAACAAAACAAAAAACAGAGCTGCTTCTATTTTGGAAGTCTTTTCCAAACTATTTTACTAACTTATTTGTCACTGTGATAGAGTCCTGCTTAAATATGATGTTCAGACCTGACAACTTTAATATTCTAATAAAACCCTTAAGGATATCTTTAATTGCAAACTGTTACAAAAAATTTTGTTCTTTCACCTTGTAAAAAGTGAGGTGCTTAAATACATATGTTTATGAAAATTAACATTATTAATATATTTATATTTTAATACACAATGGAAAATATATTCCAAAACTGAAAAATATAAAATTTGTGTGAACTGTGGAAGAGTTTAAATGGGGTATTATTTCAACAATGTTTTAAATTTTAGTCACCTTTATTCTGTTCAGAATTTTTAACAAGGTATTAAACTTCTTTAAAAAAAAAAAACTGGTCATAAAATACTGTGCATAATCACAATTTTATTTCCTAAGACTATTGTAAATGTTTAGACTTATGTTTACTACTAACAGAAATATTATTTATAAAATAATAGGAAAATAATCTTGATTCCATTGGAATCTTAGATCCTCAAAAAATTTACTAGAAAAATAGTTTTCTTCTGGTGTTGAAGTTCCTTTATAATAAACAGTTTCTTTCTAAGAGAGAAAACTTAAAGGAGAAATTAATGTGTAATTTACTTACATATTTGGGGATTATATAAAATTCTTAAAGACTTTTAAAGTTCTCACTGTCTATTCTATCCTAATACTGATCTGCATGATGATATTGTTGGTTACAGTTTTAGTTATTCTTAGAAAAATGTGAAGTCATGAAAATAACAAAATCTCTTATCAGTTACACTGGTCTGCTTTGACGCTTCTCTAAAAGAACGTGCAGTCAGCTGATCTTCAACAAAAAGGGACTTTAAGGACAAGCAAGGCGAGTTTATAAGCCTTACCTTTTGATTAATTAACATCTTAGTAAAAGTGTCAAAGGAAAATGAAACAAATCTTCTACTACAAGTTGTTTAATGATGTCTAGAAAGGGCCTAGATCACAAGCTCTTGCAACAGTCACGTTAATTCCTGGGCTCTGACCTCTATTATTTCTAAGCGCTGAGATGTTTAGTCTTTGTATGTAACCTGATAGCTCCCTAAAAATTTTAAGTACCTGTATGATACCTGGAACTCAGAGCTAAAGTTAACCAGCTCTAAAAGTGATAAAGCAGCTGCCCTATGGCTACACAAAAAGAGTGGCTGTAGAGGAGCTGCCACGGGGTGGTGCCTGGCTAAGGCACTGGACACCTCTGTTAAATATTCTGAGCTAATTCATATTATACAAGATTGTGAGGCCTGTTGACAGCTCCGACTATGTTTGGTGCCTTTCAGCAGTGGGCATGGGCACAAAACCAACATACCCTTAAGGGACTGGCAAATAGATTTGTGCATTTAGACCAGGCCCCAACTACTGCACATGGTGCCTCTCCATTTGAGTTAATATGGCTGCTAAACAATAAAGGTATCTGCTACGTCATGTGGCCATGCCCCAAAGTGGATGGAAGCACGCTGCTGCTGAAGACTCCTGTGGCTCTGCCAGCCAGCGATGGCTCAGTCGCCTTAGCCCTACAGTGGACACTGCCTCCAGACTGGCTCTGCTTCATCGTGCCAGAGGGCACTGTACAGTGCAGTAGAACATGGAGCCAACCTTCCTGTTCTGACGACAGCTGAGGTACTACAGTATGTCAACTGCAGAAAGACCTAACAACAGGGGTAATGCTTGCCAGAGTGATGTGAGTATAACCTAAAGAAACACAGTTGGCTTTACAGCCTGCTCCTGTGGAGGGTTAACATGTGTGGTATCATAAGCCTGGATCTCGCCTACTCTAAGCAAATGTCCTAGGGCCTATGAGAGAAAGCTCTATTGTTATATTACTCAGGGACAAAACCTCCCCCTCCAGGGGCAGCTACTAAACATTTCTGCTTATGCCCTTAGGCTTCTTTTTCAGATTCACATGGCTTCTTTTAACTCTTCTTTGCCTGGTCTGCCACTGTATCAGTAATGCACTATTGGGGAGCGGATGTGGCTCAAGCGGTTGAGCACCTGCTTCCCACATGGGAGGTCCCGGGTTTGGTTC
>JAQZBX010064435.1:0-16487 GCA_029593785.1 Cabassous unicinctus | reverse complement strand
CCATTAAGCATGGACCATAGTTCACATTGTAGACCACACTCTCTTCCACACAGTTCTGCATGTTATATGATGATATAAAATGGCCTATATCTGTCATTGCAATGTCACTCAGGACAATTCCCAAGTCCCAAAAAAGCCCCTGTATTACAACTGCTTTTCCCTCTCCCTGCCCCCAGAGCCTCCAGTGGCCACTGGCTCCACATCAATGTTGTAATTTCTTCCATTGCGTGAATCACAATATGTCTATAGTAGAATACAAGTAAGTCCACTCTAGTCCATAGCTCTTCCCTCCATCCTGAGGAGTCTGGGATGGTGATGTCCACTCCACCTCCAAGTGAAAGGGGGTCTGTATCCCACAGGGAAGATGGATGGGATTATCCTGTCTGCAGCTGCAGACTCTCTCCATTCCCTGGGACGGCCGTTGTATATCATCATCTCCCCACCAGTTGTCCTGGGTGAGTCCAATGAGTAGGAGTTGCTGCTCCACCGAGGTTCCGGGCTCAGCTGGCACATGGACAGCCCAAAGACTCAAGTCACAACTATGCCTTTATCCTTCAACACAAGAGATTTCTGTTTCCATCTCCTTGTAACTTCATAAATTCACCATTAATTACTGGTTTTACTGTATGTATAATGCAATAACGTAGAACCCAAATCAAATTGATATAAGAACTAAAGGAAACTTTATTTCTTGTGCAATTGAAGAGTCCCCTTGGTAATGTTAGCTTCAGGCACAGCTTGACACTGAAGCACCAATAAGAGCCACCAGGATCTATATTTTCTTTCTTTGGCCTACCATTTTATGGGTTGATTTCATCATAAGGTTGTCTAAAAATTGTTGCAAATAGTTTATAGGAGCTGTATATTTCATTTTCATGTCAGCAGGGAAGACAGTACCTTTATTCCAACATTTGCAGTATTACCTAAGATTTACTTTTTTTGGACTGGCTTAGATCACATATTCTCCAGTGATGAATCTTCGTGGTCAAAGGAAAGAGATACTCTAACTGGCTTAGCCCAGTTCCCACAATCCAACCTTGGAAACTGAGAGGCAAAGAAGAAAAGTGAATTTTGCAAGGTTACAAAGGTAGTGAGCTAGTGGGACTATAAATTCAGTTTTCTTTCTGCTATACTTCATGCTGCAAACTATCTGTGAACCCAATACCCTCTTTTATTTAAACCCCAGAAAAGTTTAACTCTTGGCATGTGGTCTACAGAGTCCTCTCTCTCTAATTCTAGTCCTGGTTCTTCCACTGACCAGCTCTGTGTTCCTCAAGCTAATCATTCAACCTCTACCTGCTTCAGTTTCCTCATCTCTAGGCTAATGAGGAAACCGTCTTTCCCACCTATTTCATTGGATTTTTATGGTGATCAAATGCAGTAATGACCATGGAAACATAAATATACGATGCTATGGTTACTATTAGAAGCAGTGTTTGGTTTTTACTGGCTGTTTGACATCTCCTCTGACTCTGATGGGCCTGGGGAATAGCTGATATCAAGAGCTTGACTGAAAGCTCTGTGAGATCAAGAATCGGGCCTGTCTCTCACCACAGAGCACAGTTCTGGGCAGATGGTAGGTGTATTAGTTAGACAAAGGGGTGCTTGCCACAAGGCTAGCTGTAGACTCCCAGGCAAACAGCTTGTTTCTCTTCCCGGGGCCTTTTCTCTTTCCTCACAACCAAGCTCCTCTGTGTGCTTACTTCCTGGGGCTCCAGCTCAAAAACTCCAAACTCCCTTCTCTGTGGTGTGGTTTCTCTGTGAGTCCCTACCCACCAAGGGGGCAGGGATGCAACAGCCTACTGCCATGGCCCAATCAAAGCCTTAATCATTATTTAATCAGGTAAAAGTAAAAACTCTGAATCCAATACACTCAAAAAGACCAGTTTACAAATATAATCCAATATTACTTTTTTGGAATTCATCAATAATATCAAACTGCTATACTCCACCCTCTGAATTCCCAAAAAAACATTACAATATTTTAAAAAAGCCTTAAATAAGTAACAATGCTGATTATAAAATTGTATCACAGTCAGTTTAAAGAAATACAATTTGTCTTGCGGCAAAGTCCCGTCTGCTGTAGATCTCTGAAACTTACAAAACCATTTATCTGCTTTCAATACACAAATGGACAAAGGATAAACATTTTCATTATCATAAGGAGAAATTGGAAGGGAAACATGAGTCATGGGTCCTCTACAGTTCAGTAAACCTGCAGGACATACTTCATTAGATGTCAAAGATGATGATTTCTTCTCCCTACGGCCTCATGGGGACCCACTCTTTCCACAGGCTTGCCCAATGGCCATTTTCTTGGTTCCACTCTCAGCAAGCATCTGGATGTCGACCAAGCTCTAGGCCTCACCCTCCAAGAGCATTGGGGTGGTTGCCACATCTTACCCAATTGTTAGGTTAGCGTCTTAACCCCCCTAGTACAGTGAAGTGAAGACAACATCCTCCCTAACATTTGGCATGCAGTATCAACCCCCTCAGAGCAACTAGTTGACCACCCAGCCTTCCCTAAACCATGGGGGACAAGTCCACCCCTCTCAGACCTATGGGGCGCTGACCTTAAAAGCTCTAATCCTTGAGGAATGTGCTCCACCCTCTCTGTACCCTGGGGCAGCACAACTCTCCCTGAACATCGGGCAGGAACATCCACTCTCTTCAACTGCTGGGGCAAACTCACCCTCTCTGTACACATGGGTGGGGTTCATCTCTTGGCCCAAGGCAATGTCTTAATTCTGGGTCTCAGCTTCCATGGTTTTCCTCTTACAGCTGTTTCTCCTTAAATCTCTCCTTCCCAAGTCCCTTTTAGTCCAAGCTGACAGTGGTTTTGTTCATACAGCACTCTCAAAAACCTTCTTGGTTTAGCATGCAAGAAGCAAGGGTCCAAGCCATCAGACAGTATGACTTTCCAGAAGTCTTTCTGAGCTAACTGCATCTTCAATCCTGATTTACAAGTTCCAAGTTTAGTTAAGTCCTCAAATGGGGCACTATTGTCTGGGAGCTTGATTTCCAGAGGCTTGGAACTTACAGAATCAGTTTCTGTTTTCTTTGTGCCCAACAGTTCAGTCCTCAGTTTATTTCTTTCATCTAGTATTTTGCTATAAACTGCAAGGAGAAGCCAAGTCGCATTCTCTGAGTTTACTTTGGAAAGTTCTTCAGCTAAATTCTTGAGCTTGCCGTTTTCAAATTCTGCCATCCATAAAATATCAGGGGTCAATCTCATTAAATTCTCTGTGACTTTAATGGATCACCTTTCCTCCAGTTTCCAATAATAGTTTTATCATTTACTTCTAAGGTCTCATAAAAAGTCTCATTTTTTTTCCCCAAAGTTCTCAGTTTGCTTTTGTATACAGTCCTTTCTAATTACCACTAATTTTTCTGACTTAGAGATTTTAGTCTTTTACATTCTCATATGACAAAATCAAAGCAACCTAGGTTTGACAGCTTCTGAGTATCAGATGATAGAATGATATGCTTTTCAGTCCAGAGTTTCTGAAATACTTAAAAAATGTCTCAGAAAGCCTCCTTTAAAGCAAAAGTGTGTAGAATTTCTGTTCTTATATTTGTTTATTGTAACAGTTCACTCTGTTGCATTCCCTCACACTGGACTGGAATAAGTACTCTGTAGAAAAAATTCTCTCTTGGCTAAATGCTTTTCTTCATCTTGTTTTCCAATTCAAGAATGGCCAGAAAAAGTAGGTGATCACTCAGATTATGTTTTATGTGTTCAATTTTTATTTATCATTACATGATTCAAAGGATCTCAACCTATACAATGTCTGGAAAGAGATATGGCAATACAGTTCTGAGAGTAAGCTTTAATAAAGTTACTTTTCCAGAAAATATGTTCAGTAAAGGTGGTCTTGTAGGAACAAATTTGGCCTTGAAATTTTTAATCTTCAATGATGTTGATCAGGAAATTCCTTCATTGGTGGAACAACTTCTCCAGTCTCCAGAATTATATCACCTGGGAATATTCTGGGCTTCCTTTCAATGATGACATATGGCTCTGTATTTGCCTGATATTTGAGATAATAGTGAATAATCCAGGCAGGTATAAGTACATGAGTAAAAGCAAAGACACTGTGTCTGTATACTTTATAAAGCATGTTCCTCCAGGGACACTTGTTCTGCAAAAACTTGTCCCAGATCTCCTCCATAGGCCACACCTTCCATGGGGCCAGCACCGGCTCTTGAGGCCTTGGCTCTTGGTCCTTCAGTCATCGCCTCCTCAGCTCTCGCAGCTGCTGCAAAAGCAGCTTCTCGCCCAGAGGGTACCCCGACATACCACCGGTACCAAAGAAGGACATGGCGCGCACACTACCCGAGGTCTTGTCCCCCATAAAAAGTCTCTTTAGAGTTCATATTACTATTAAAAATCTCTTCAAAGCACTGTAGGTCTTTTCTACCAAGCATCTCACAATTCCAACAAAAAATACCCCTTACCATTTATAAAACCATTCCAGCATTTTAGTAATTGCAAAAGCACTTCCCTACTCTCCAGTACCAAATTCTATATTAGTCAGCCAAAAGGGTGCTGATAAAAAATACTAGAAATTTGTTGGCATTTATAAAGGGTATTTATTTTGCATAGAAGCTTACAGTTACCAGGTCATAAACCATAAGTTACTTCCCTCACCAAAGTCTATTGCCAGTATTGGTGCAAAATGGCTGCTGACGTCTGTGAAGTTTCAGGCTTCCTGGGTTCCTCTCTTCTCTGGGCTTGCTTCTCTCTGGTCTCAGCTCCCCTGCTATTCCCACAAGGCCAGCTGTAGACTATCAGGCAAATGACATGTTTCTCTTCCCGGGGGCCTTTTCTCTTTCCTCATGACCAAGCTCCTCTGTGTGCTTACTTCCCCAGGCTCCAGCTCAAAAACTCCAAACTCCCTTCTCTGCTATGCAGTTTCTCTGTGAGTCCCTGCCCACCAAGGG
Source organism: Cabassous unicinctus (assembly GCA_029593785.1). Lineage (NCBI taxonomy): Eukaryota > Metazoa > Chordata > Mammalia > Cingulata > Chlamyphoridae > Cabassous > Cabassous unicinctus. Next base: position 11,543 of record JAQZBX010064435.1, on the reverse strand, counting down.
GGCAGGGATGCAATGTCCTGCTGATGTGGCCAATTCAAAGCCTTAATCATTATTTAATCAAGTAAAAGTAAAACCTCTGAATCCAATACACTCTAATATGCTCAGAGGAAAACACCAGTTTGCAAACATAATCCAATATTACTGTTTGGAATTCATCAATATTACAGTAGGCGCCCAAGAATCATTTACTGAATTAATAATTTAACTCACATTCATTAGTTTGAGATTTACGAGCCTCAGCCTTCATCATGTTTAGGAAAGTTCTAGTAATGCACAAATACTGTAGAGAATGTTCAAAAATGGAGACTTTGCAGAAGTTGATAAAATTTTTGAGCAAAAAGCCCTTTCTGTGGATATGGTGTTGTGATGTACAGTTTAGAAATGGTTCAATATACAAATCCTACCCAAGAGATCAAATTGAAATGCAAAGTTACTAAAAATTAATAACCCAAACAAACTTTGACAGCATATAAGGTTCAAGAGGATTGTGTTGGGGATGGCAAAAGCTTGTGAAAACTTCAAGCAATAGCAAAATGAACTAGAAACCCAATGACATCCCTAGGGAAATTAATTGAGGAATTAAATTTCTTTTTCATCCTAACTGAAGACATGAACACTCTTTATACATTTTTATGTTCTTGAATGACTTTTGAAGGTAGATTGGGACTGCCACAAAATGGAAAGATATTACCAGATGTGGGAGTCGGTCTTTAATTCCCAACATAATTTTTGGTATTATTTTTAATTAATTAAAAAAATATTTTTAGGACTTAATATGTACCTAGCATTCTTCCAAGTGGTATGAGTTTTGGAAGCACCAGTCTTATATTTGTGTATTGGGTTTTCAAAGAACTTATCATTTATTCAGGGAGTCATTTATTTGCTCTCAAAGAGATATTTTAGATATCTTTATAATCCTTAGGCAAAGTTGTGCAGCTTAATCAATATGCAGATGCTGCAGACCAGAGGGTGAGTAGTAAAGAGTGAAAGGACCTGAAGCTGAAGGACTGGACACTTTAACTAGATTTAACAGTGCTTTCCTGACAGAGATACTTAGCCTGGACTGTAGGTATCCCTCCACCACACACACATGCTATGGACTATCGTGAGTGTGCTAGCTGGATAGAATCTTCTCTTGGTTGTGCTTTGGGGAGTTAATTGGGAGTGCTGGACTTGAGGAGGGCTGGTTATAGGCATGGCATAAGATTGGATCAATAACTTCTCCTTGCTTCAACACCCTGGTGACCACTTAGTGCAGGTCCAGCGACTGTACGTTTGCTCTTGGTGGTTGGGTTTGGGTGAGGATGCCATGTGGTTTTTTAAATAAAAGCCATAGTGGAGAAAAGGGATACAGCCACTCCTTAAAGACAGATGGACCTCCACCCAAAATTTGGCTCAGATGTCAAGACTGATAATGCCACACATGCCCTATGAGGCTAGTAAAAGATTTATTACTCACATAATGAATCCCTCTGGGGAGAGCACTGTGGCCATCCCAACTAGGTCCAAAAATGGCCGAGAAAGCAGCCTGTCCTAGAGTTTTATTGTGATTTGGGGGTGGAGCTGGATGAGAGCTCCCGTAAGCAGGCAGGGGCATGCCTGGTTTGAGCATCCCATTAGTATCAAAGGAGGCAGCACGTGGGCTTTCATATTAGCTTTCCCAGATGTAGGGAAGAATGAGAAAAGGAGAAGTGAGCCTGAAAATGCTGCCAGAAGTCGAGTATTAACAGATGGAATCACCTACTCTGACTACTTCTTCTAGCTCCATCTCTTCTCTTTTCTTTCATCTGACAATTTCCATGGAAATTTTGGGTCAACCTTTCTGGATTTACCTGTTTCTTCTAGGACTTTATCTTCTCTACCTATTTACTGAAGTTTTCACTATAACTTTGATGACCAATAGAGTACAGTCCCTTTGATATGTTGCATTAATATGGTGCAGTGAACTGACACAGGACCTGTAACAAAGCAACATGAGTGGTTGAGAGGCAACGTAACATGGTAGAAGAAACACAGTCTTTAGGGTCAGACAGTCTGGATTTAAATCCTGACTCTTCAACCAAGTCCTCGTGTGATATTATGTCATTTAATCTCAATAATTTACATGTAGCACAGTATCAGGTACACAGTGAGTAAAAAATAATTAGTATCTGTTGTTTTTAGGCAGGTCAACAAAGCCTCTTACTGGCAAGGTCAGAGAAACACAAGAGGCCATGTTTCTCTGTTTCCTAAGACAGATGGCCTTTCAGGTTTCAAGACTAGGGATACCTGAATTCTGGAATCTGTTCCACAAGATTGTTGCCAAGTCTGAATAGGAGTGAACATGAAAAGGGATAGGGAGGTTGGTGTGGTGAAGAGAAAGGTGAGGGGGCTTAGGAAAAATATATCAGTAATCTGAGTGAATGTCCAGATGCAGGCATTGAAAAGAAATATTCCTGAAGCATGGGGACCCATTCTATAAGCCTACAGTACTATCCTGATGGGCTTGCTGGACTCCTAAAGGATCAACTCTGTCAAATAAAAGACAAATTTTAAGAATTTTGAAAAGAGTGACTGTTTATTTATCAAAAGGAGACAATTTGCAAATTGGGGAATGCTTAATGCCCAGACAAAAGCACTCCGGTTTTCCCTGCGAAAGAGGCAGTTTATTTAGTAAATATATTGGGATTACAGAAGGCAAAGTATGGTTGGTTAAGCAAAATAATAAGAAAAGCAAAACTTACAGGGGGATGAAATGCTAACAGGCTATTAATGAAACTTATTTGCCCCACCACTAGCCTGAATTCCAAACAAAATCTTGGTTTAGGGGAAATCAAGGCTCAGGTCCGAAGAATATTAGAACATTCCAGCACTTGTCCAAGGCTGAGAAGTCCTAGATAAATTGTCCCACAGGTAACTCATCTTAGGCGTTTGTGGCTGATTTCAACATGTGCAGACAAGTTAGTCTTCTATACTCATGTGCAGATAAGTTGGCCTTTGCTTTAGACATGTACAGAGAAGGCCCCTGTCAATTTACTTAACGGGTTACGACCTGGTGCAGTGAACCACCCTGTGCTTGTGCTGCCGCAGTGCGCTGCCCTGGATTCGAAGCCTGGGTTCAAATCCTGGCTGAATCACGGACAAGCCGTGTAACTTTGGACAAGTCATTCAATCACAATGACTCTTTTCTCTTCGGGAAAACGGAGACATCTGCAGGTTATTGTAAGCATTCAGTGAACGAGTACATATAAAGCTCCTAGAACAGTTCCTGGCACACAGGTAATACTCAGAAAGTTAGCTATGCTTATTTAAGACATGGTGCTGACTCCACATGTCTAAAACAAGTCTCAGCTGCAAAAGAATATCAACTCAATGTTGAGTGCTTCCTAAGTGCTGGCCCAGTGCTGACCATTGCACGTACAAAGACAATAGACACGCAGTCTTCCCTGAAAATTTCCCAGTGGAGTGAGTCGCTGGGAGCGAAGCAAGCCCAGGCTCTCCTCTGTCCCTTGGACTGCCATTTCAGGCTCCACAAGAGGCCATGTTTCTCTGTTTCCTAAGGCAGATGGCCTTTCAGGTATCAAGACTAGGGAAACTCAACCACTTGGTGAGGGAATGGAGAGGGACTTTATGAATAGAAAACAAGTGGGAAGAGGTTTTATTGAGGGAATAAGAAAAAGAAAACAAAACTCCTGTACATCCTTTAAAAGAATGCAATTTCATAGAAATAACCCACTCTGTAGTGACGCACTTACAATGACTCGCCCCTGGTTTGGAAAGTTTCATTCACTGTAATGAAGATAATCTAAAGTAGAACTCCAGTGGCCTTTTCCTTTTGCCTTTAATAGACCAATGAACTCAAAACTTCTATTTTCTGTCCTATCCAGAGCTAAAGAGGAGAAAATAGAGTAGGACAGAGACAGGTAGGCAGGCTTGAGTTCATTTTCAAGGCATTATTTTAATTGAATTATTCTGGAAATAAATAAAAAATTTCTTGGAGAGAAATGTACTAAAAACTTAAGTGTTTTTAAAATATATCTAGAAGAAAGAAAATGTAGAGCTTGGAGTTCCTCTAAGCTCAGCTCCACAGGTAAGACACTTTCTAGTACCTGTTTTAAATAGATAAAACTTGGAAGAAGTTTTTGAGCACTTTCTTTATTACCGGCTCCCTAACAAAGGCAGTGTATTAATTTCCTGGGTTTGCTGTAACAAATTACCACAAACCGGGTGACTTAAAACATCATAAATTCATTCTCTCACAGTTCTGAAAGTTGGAAGTTTGAAATGAAGGTGTCGAGAGGGCCGTGCTCCCTCTTGAGGACCCAGGGAAGAGCCCTGCCTTGCTCCTCTAGCTTCTTGTGGCAATTCATTGGTTCATGGATGCATCACTGCACTCTCTGCCTCCATTGTCACATGGATGTTATCTCTCCCTGAGTTTGTCTGTGCCCAAATTCCCTCCTCTTACCAGAGCAACAGTCATATAGGATTATGGGCCTGCTGTCCTCTGTTTTGACCTCATTTTAACCTAGCTAATTCCATTTGCAATGACCCTATTTTGAAGTAAGTTCACATTCGCAGGCATGGGGTGGTTAGGACTTCAACATATTTTTTGGGGGGAGGGGTACACAATTCAACTCTTAACAATAGGACAGCCTCTACCAAACTTCTAAAGATGCCATTTCTCCCCTCACTATTATGTTCCTTGTGGCCTTGGAAAAAGGAGCATCCCTGCACTTTTCTGAGAAATGGAATAATGTTGTTTGACACAATAAACCCATTGTAACACCCTCAATTTCCTTGTTCTTCTTATTTCTTCCTCAATACTATTAAAGCCTGTTCTGCAACGTCATTTCCTGAAGGTCATCATTGGATTCAGCTTTCAAGGAGTTAACCAAGCCAACTATTACGACCAGCTCCATTCCTTGACAGAACATAATTCTCAAATTATAGATGAGCCCTTGTGGTGAGCTTGAGGATTTGGGGGTTGATCAAGGAAAAGACAGGACCATCAGATGGCAGTAGCACACAACAAGATTTATTCGGGCAGTGCTAGGACGAAGTTCTGTGAGAGGGAAAGTCCCTTGCAGTAGAAGACCTTCCAGAGATAGTGGTATGAGGCTATTGTCTAGAAAGGGAGCAGGGCAAAGGAACTCCTCAGGGAGAGGGGAAACAAAAGGGGGCTTATGCATCGAGGTGATACTGCTCAGCAGCAAAGTGGGGAGTGTCTGAGTCAGTGTTTTTGTTGTTTTTAATAGCTATAAGATTTATTTATGATTAGCAGCTGTTTGGTGCAGTTATACGGGGTATACAAAGTGGGAAGTCTCTAGATGGCTAAAAATATGCTTATCTGAGCTATATTTAAAGCAAATGTAAAATTTTGAGTTTGGTACCAGTGAGCTTTGGGCTAAAAGTCCTACCCTGATGTAAAACGTGATAGACTGTGGTTACCAGTACAAATACGAGAGCATTCTCTCATGAACTATGCACAAATGTATAATACCAATACATGCTGTTAATAATAGGGTGGTTTATGGAAACAATATGCCAAATGCAAGCTTTGGACCACAGTTAGGAATATTTTAATGACGTCCTTTCATAATTTTTAACAAATATTCCACAACAATGGGAATTCTGCACATTATGCATGATTGTTTAGTAAGCTCACAACTTCTGTAATAAAAAGATTTAAAAAAACTAAAGGTACACACATTTCATAATATAATTTGCAAGTCACAGGAGGCCAATACACCAGGGCCCTCTTCAACCCATTTATGTAACAGTCCTCCAAGTCAACGAATTCTATAATCATGTTTCCTAGGTCCCTACGGTACATATTAGTCAGGGACTGCCATTCTTTTGGTGTATAGTCTATTTACACAAGGAGAAGGGTTTATAACTATTCATTTAGGATTAAGACCTGACACTCATTATTAGCCTGTATGTAATAAGTGGCCAAGGGGAAAATCTTGAAGAAAAAAATGTCATCTTGTGAGGCATCTGTTTTTGGTAAGGCCATTGCATTTTCCAGGCAAATGGAAGATGCTCTATTATAGCAAGATGGATTGAAGCCCCATTGTGTACAGTCCAGCTATTATGACAGTCTTTCTCTTCCACATGATGCTACGTGGTTCCTTATAGTGTTGGATGTGACAGAGGTAGAAACCTAGCTCCCACCAGGGCAACAGAGCAAGCCACTGAAGCAGTCAATTGGAGGAAGAAACAGAGAGGAGATTGACTGCAAGCTCCCTCCTTTCTCCTGCCCCTTTGGTCAAAGTTTTCCCTATAGGGAGTTAACTCCCCTCTATATCTGGGTTAGACTCTTTGGCAGCTATAGAGAATACCAGGCCCCATGATTTTCAGAATGGTTTTTTTTTTCCTCTTCTTCTTTCGTCTGAAACAGAAGAGGAGGAAAATGAGAAGAGCCAGAGACTCCAATCGTGCAGCTTATCAATCTTGGGTCATGCATCTGCTTAAGATTGCCAAGGGTCAGTGGGCCATAGTGATAGCTGCAGGAGAGCTAGTTAGGGCACATCTGGGAGGAACCAGGGTCTCGGAGAATCTGAGAAGCCACAAAAGACATGTTTTATACACCAGGTTTCATAGAGCAAAACTGGGTTCACTCCTGGAGGAACAAGGAAGCAATGTGGGTGCCCGCAGGTTATTAGTGATTTTTTCTGACTTGCTTTGTCAGAAGTTACACACAATATCAAAAATCCTACCAGGAATAACAATCGGAGTATATATTTATTGAACATTTATAGTATGATCATCATTGTTCCAAACTCTCTACATGCTTTATCTTATTTTGTCTTTGCAACTGTCTATGAGGTAAGGGCTGTTCTTAATCCCATTTTCAGATTAAGAACCTGAAGCGCAAAGAATTGAAGAAATTTGCTGAAAGTCATATGGCTAATAAGTGGTAGAACCATGATTGAAACCCACAAGTATGTAATTATAAAGCCCACCTCTTAAACTAAATATAAACGTTTTTGAACATCTAAACCTAACTTAAGGAATTTCTTCAGGTGCTCTCCTTCTCCTGCTTAATGCAAACATACTTACATGCTAGGACATCTTATTGCCCATAAGCATTTGGTGAATCAGCTTTCGACTTCTTTTCTCAATTCTGAACTGGAAGCCCCTTATGTCACTGCCTCTGGTTATAGGAGCTTAGCTCTAAAGCTACTCTTGACTAAAGGCCCGAGGAAATTAAACACAGGTCCAGCCGAGGACTCTTGCATGCTTCTTGTCTGGATTGCACTAACCCTGACATCCCAGGAAGGAAGGACATACAGCAGAGCCCTGGGCATGGGCAGAAGCTCATCTTGTAGAACTCTGGCACACTGTCAAGAGGGAACAGGGCCTCTCTTACTGAGATGTTAGATCTTGCAGGCTCTGAAGCAGTAGTGATGGCTGTTGAATTGCCCTCACTCACCCAGGCTGCACAAGCTCCAGGGAAGAGAGGAAAACTGTCTCCTTCTGCACAAGTGTGTACATTTGTACAGGAGTGTTCCAGCTTGACAGTCTGGACACAACCCTCTGGCTCACCCAATTACAACCCAATAGTGAATCCATTGGTTATGACCATTATGGGTTCCTTATTGGTACCAGAATATTTTTCTCACTATTTTCTCCTTTATGCCAGAGATTCTAGATATTCTTTATATCCCTTTTATAAATCATAACCTTTGTTTTGGTAAAGCTCTCTTTGATTTCCCAAAAAGATGATTTCTCCCATTATACAGTCTTAAATTACCTTGCATTTTTCCCTTTTAACGACTGAAATGAATTACTGTCTTGTGTAATTATTTGTTTCATGTGTGCGTTCCACCTCTGCTATACTGCAAGTTCCATGAAGGTAGGGAACATGTCTTTCTTGGTTTCTGTCCTATTTCCATTGTCTGTGACAGTTCTGGGTATATGGTTCATGCCCCCAAACATTTTCCTTTTGAATGAATAAGTAAAAGTCCACCTATTAACTCTTGAGAATTAGAAGAACTATTTGGGTCAGCTATATATTCTGAACCTAGCCTTTCTTTCCTAAATATTGTACACATATAAATATTTTGGGTCATTGTCTTAGGACAAGGATGTATTCTTTCAGGCTATACATTAATTTATTCAAGTGTTTACTAATCTATAAATCGTATCTTTGTCTAATAAGAGTTTTCCTAAGTGGTGACCACTTAGGTTAGTATTGATCCCAGAGGCCAGGCAGAAATAGGCCTGCAGGTAAGGAAGAAGTAGCTCCAGGTTTAAGAAGGGAAGCCAACCAGCTCATGGGAAAGGCAGCTAGTGTATATATATCTGATGGCTCGCTAGTGCCCCTTTCCCCCTACAGAAAAAACATACTTTTGAGATAACACATAATTAACAATTACGCTATTGAGAAAAGCACAATTTTTAATATTTAATGATTGTGTTAGTGATTATTATGGTAGCTATAAGTTAATGATAAATTGGAATGATTACAATAGTAATGGGAGAACAGTTTTACAAAGATTAGTTAGGAATAAACTTTAGAGTTTCTGGAATGTGTGAGACAAAATGTATGAGGCAGAATTGTATATTGGAAAGAATACTTGCTTGGCAGCTAGAGAAATGGATTTTACTGATTGAGTGATTGAGTAATGCATGCATTTATTCAATAAATATATATTGACCACTACTATGTGACAGGCACTCCTAAATTTTGGAGATAGAGGAATCATCTAAATAAAAGGTTGCTATCCTCATGGAGCTTACATTCCAATATGGAAGGAAAAGACAAAAAAAAAACACAAACAAACAAACAAAAAAAAACATAATAAACTTTCTCCCAATCAGTGTCTTGTCTTCTCATTTTGTATATGGTGTCTTTTGTGAGGATAAATTTTTAAATCTAATGTAGTCTAATGTATTCAAATTTAAAAATATGATTTGGGCTTTTTATTTCTCATTTAAGAAATCCATCTTCACATCAAGGATGTAGAAATATTACTCAATACTTTCTTCTAGTTATTTTAGGATTGTTCATACTTAGACCTTTAACCTGACTAAAATTTATTAACTAGTCAATCAATCAAACAATAAAGTATTATCATTTTACATATGAAGGAGATATTTCCTTAGATAGTGAAAACCATTATACATAGGTTAGACAACCAGAGTTCCTCATCTGAACCACAGAACTCAGAAAATGATTTGAGTGACTATTTTTTCAATTTTCTCAAGGCTGGTATATAACTAGTTCCATCCTAGAAGGATAGGAGAAAATTTCATTCATTGCACAAAATAAATGCCTTATGGAACTAGGGCTTAAATCTCCTGGGGGACTCCAGTTGAGAAAGGCTGTGTCTCAGGGAGATAGGAATGGGGAATTCCATATTGGACATTTTAATTTTGTCCTTTAGGCAAACAAGTGGAAATGGGAATATGGCAGGTGGAAATCCTGATCTGGAGCTTGGGGATAAGGGAAGGCCGAATATAAAAGTCAATTTGTGATCACTGAAGTCATGAGATTACATGGTATTTCTTAGGAAAAGAAGTAAGAAGTGAGTAAGTGAGTAAGTAAGTAAATAAATAAATAAACTGGAGGGCCAGGTAGAAGGGTGTTGCCTTTGAGAAAGGAAGGAATCAAGCTGAGTGTGGGGTCACGGGAGACAAGAGGGGAGAGCATTTCTTGGAGAAGAAAGTGATCAAGTGTTGGATGATCCTGAGGCTTTAAACAAGATGAGAACAGGGAAGTAACCATTTGGTATAAAAAATGCAGGTCACTGGTGACCTATACCAAGAGCAAGTTCTGTATAGTAGTTTGACTGGAAGCCAGATTGGAACAAATTATTAGAGCAACCAGGCAGTGAGGCTATAGAGGCCTGGAGTGTGGGCAACTGCCCAGTTTTATAGATGAGAAAACTGAGGTCTGGACACTTCAATGACTTGCCAGCATCCCACAATGATGCTGGCAGGCAGCGCTCAAACTCTTGTGCCTCTAATCATTCCACATATGCCAATTATATGCTACTCAAGACCCCAAGGCCTCATGTCTCTCGTTCCCACCCTACTGCAGCGGTCTGTTTGCAGACACCCCAGTGACAGCACACAGGCCTGGCCTGACAGCACTTTTGCTCGTGCCTGGGTCCCACCTCCTGTGTCCTGCATTAGGGCTTCTGGACACAGCTCGGCACTCACACATGTGCCCCTCAGAATTGCAGGACAGGTAATACTTCATGGGGCAAACCTGGACGGATGGGAGAAGGGAGCTGTTGCATAAACAATTGCCCTTTCTTCCCTAGGAAGGACTGTACTTAGATGGTCTCACAAGAGCAAACCATCAGTTGCACCGGTGGTGGCCAGCTTGAACTGGCTCTTCCTCTAAATAGCTCTTTCTCTTTTCCTTCCCCTCTCTCCTGCTCACTGAAGTCGCATTTCTCAATACAGTGGTATAGCGCATAAGCTTTTGCCTAAGGCTCTGCTTTCTGGGGAACCCACGTAAGATATTATATTTCCTTCTAAACTTATTATTCATTCATACATTCACAAATTCCAAGGTCTGTGCTAGCAGCTGGAAACAATATTCGAAATAGCCACAGTCCATATCCTCATGGAGCTTACACAAGCAATAAAGATGAAATGTAGGAAATCCCATGACACAATAAGAACAGGACATCATGGCAGCAGGTACAGGCCCTGGAGGTGGTCAGGGAAGGAGACAGAACAATTTATGACACATGGAGGCTCTCAGTGCTGAATCTTATTTCTTTATTAATTAAAAGTTCAAGAATTAATGTGATTCAGAAACTGAATGGCAAATTTCTCGATGAAAATATTTGTCTACAAAAGTAGTCTGAAATGTCAGGGTAGTAAAGAATGAACTGAGGGGCTTCTGAAAGATGCAGATTTCTGGGTTTATCCCCAGTCCAGAGATTCTGAGTCAACAGAACTCGTGCAGGACCCAGGAATCTATGTTTATCGACCCACCCAGGCGATTCTAATGGTGATGAAGAGGAGATAAGACTCATAGAAACATTGGTTCAAGGTGCTTGCTGTGGAACATTTAAAAAAATTATCCTTTTTTATTTGAAAAATAAATTCTGTATCTTTGTATCCTTTTGTCAACTCAACCTCCTGGCACATCCTGTCCTGCAATATGATTCTGTCAAGAAATGATAATATTACTGTAATAGTATTGCTATTTCTGTTTCACTTCATAATTTATAAATTAATTAATCCATTTATTATTCATTCATTCATCAAACATTTATTGAGCGCCTACGTAGCACCAGACTTTGCAGAAAGGACTGGGGATTCAGAAAAGGATTGTATGTGACCCCTGAGATTGCCATAGCGCTGTCAGGAAGCGGGTACAAGGCCATGTCCGTGGCACTGTGACTGGGAAGAAAGGGGCATAGAAGAGGGAGGGCTCAGTTTTTCCTTTTCTCCTCAGGTGTGAGGGAAGCAACGTGTGGGCAACCCTGCCGGCTGCCTAATACACGACACAGAGCCTGGGTGCCAGTGGTGAGGTGCAGGGGCTCCACAGCACCCGCCTCCCATCCCTGCCCTCCCCTTGGGCACTGCAGGCTGGA
>JAQZBX010064434.1:0-16496 GCA_029593785.1 Cabassous unicinctus | reverse complement strand
AATGCACATATATGCATATGTATTTATATATCATTTTACAAATAAAAAAAAAAAGATAAAACAAAACAAAACAAAAAAAAACATTTAAAAATCAATTGCAAGTTATGACTGGTGAACATATTTTGAAAGGGCTCATGAATGGGCTAGAACAGTTGCATCCTACACAATGGTTACATAGTCTGTCAGGATCTGTTATGTTCATATGTATAATTGTCTTAATATTGTGTTTTCTATATTGTTTAATCTGCAAAAGATCATGACAACTTAACCAATTAATGCACCAGCAATCTGCTACTATGCACATCATGCTGTTACAATTAAAAAATGAGGGGGAAATGAAGGAAGAAATAAGGAGCCAGATAAACTTAGATTGAACCCCAAAATGGGAGCATATTCTTGGAGCTAATCATAGTCGAGCGTATGTAGATAATTACTGTTACCTCTAGTCCAACTCTCTGTCTTCAAAATTTGATTTTTAGTAATTGGTCCCTCTCAATTGTGGGTCCATCCGGGATCTTGGGAATGAGGAGAGACCCTTGAACCCCTTCTCCGACTGGCAGGACGTCCTGCCAAAGTTTTATGGTGGCCTTCGGGGCGGGAAAAGTCGGGACTCTCTCCCCATTACCAGACCTGAAGGAAGCAGAGACTAAAGCAAAGACTAAAGCAGAGACTAAATATAGTATAAGACATCTCGGACAAAAGATGTTGAGCTAGTGCAAGCAAAATATGTTGAGTCTGCGAGATTAAGTATCGCACAAAATCCTGTTGAACCTGCGAGATGAGTCTTCGAGACTAAATACGGTACAAGGCATCTTGGACAAGATACGTTGAGCCAGTGCAAGCAAGATACGTTGAGTCAGCGAGATTGAGTAATTGCACAAAAAAAAAGTCTCAGGCAAGATACAAGGCCTAAAGTAAGGACTAGAGGCCAGCAACGCCTTAGATATCTCGGGGAAATTGGGTTTGTAAATGCTCCCTTGAGTAGTGTTGAAAAAAGTTTTAAAAAGAAAATGTAAAATCTATTAGAAAATCCTTCAGGTTTAGCTAACCAATTTAATCAATTTCTCAACCCAAATGTTTATACTTAAACCAAATTAATGTATATTTTAAATCATTTCTTCTCTAGTAACTTCAGTGTGGTGATCATTGGTGCTTTGCTACTCTTAACTGTATAAGGAGACATTCACGTAGCCCTGCTGTCCCGCATTAATAGGGCTCATAAGACCAGCCATGCCAACAACTGGATTCTGCTTAAAACCCTTGACTCTCGAACCCCTGTCCATGGCAGCTTGACTGGTGGCCAAAGACGGGTAAGACCTTCAGAGGAGGGCAACCTAAGACAGGCACAGTCACCCTGGACAAAAAACAAAAAAGGGGGAGATGTTGGAGAAGATGCTGAGAGTCAGAGCATAAAGGGTTAAGCATTCAACAAGCATGCTTGCTGGCAGAGACACATTAGTAAATGTCTCCAAGGACATTGCATACTGCAGATATCAGTGGGAGGAGGCAGAGAGAAATGAACTTACCACACAGATGTTATTGTCTAAATTCCCAAGAAAGATTGTCTGGGAACTCACAAACAGGTAGCGCTCTCATGCACCAAGCTGAGATATTAGATAGACTAAGGCATTTAGGGCTAGAAACAATGTTTATACTTATGCCCCTTGGTAGACTGCCAGAAAAGGCAGTGTTCTTGCTGTAGTAAGAGAAACATGGTGGGAAAGCAAGATGGGGGGGGCGAATTTATGCACTGTTATAAGCTAAATAAAAGTAAGGGTCAGAGTGATCTCGGGGCTGTTTTTGCCTGAGTGAGCTGCAGCCCTCTGCTTCATATGCATCAACTTGTCTGACTCTTCCTTTGCACCTCACACTGACAACAACACTCCTGAGCTGTCTGTCCTGCCTATAGTGTCTGGATGTCTCCAGAGCCCTCAGGATTCCCACTATTTGGGGAAGTATTTACTTTGGAAGTCAATGAGGTCCTGCTGAGGCGTGCATAAGCGTAACCTCTGGAATGAATTCCTATCTCACTTTGAAGTCTCTTAGCCATATAAACTCATTTGTCTTTACCTTTCCCCCCTTTTGTTCAAGGTCTTTTTCCAGTTGCATTGCTAGTTGGTGCTTGGTAGTAATCCCTTAGTGCCAGGGAGGCTCATACCTGGGAGTCATGTCCCATGACAGAGAGAAGGTAATGCATTTATATGCTGAGTTTGGCTTAGAGAAAGTCCACATTTGAGCAACAAGGAGGCTCCCATGAGGCAACTCTTAGGCACCCTATAATACTAGCTTTTGCCCATTTTTAAATTGGGTAGTTTGTCTTTTCATTGTTGAGTTGTATGATCTCTTTATATATCATGGATATTAAACCCTTATTGGAGATGTGATTGCCAAATATTTTCTCCCATTGTGTCAGCTGCCTTTTCACCCTTTTGAAAAAGTCCTTTGAGGTGCAAAAGTGTTGAATTTTGAGGAGGTTCCATTTATCTATTTTTTCTTTTTTTACTCATGGTTTGGGTGTAAGGTTTAAGAAACTACTGACTACCACAAGATCTTGAAGTTTTCCTAAATTTTCTTTTAGGATTTTATGGTTGTAGTTTTTACATTTAAGTCCTTGATACATTTTTGCATAAGGTGTGAGATAGGGGTCCTCTTTCTTTCTTTTGGATATAGATATCCAGTTCTCCCAACACCATTTGTTAAATAGACTGTTCTGGTCCAGGTGGGAGGACTTGACAGCCTTGTCAAAAATCACTTGACTGTAGATGTGAGGGTCGATTTCTCGGTTCTTGATTCAGTTCCATTGGTCAACCTGTCTATCTTTATGCTGGTGCATTCTGTTTTAAACACTGTAGCTAAGTAATATGCTTTAAAGTCAGGAAGTGAGAGTCCTCCAACTTTGTTATTTTTTCAAAAGACATTTTTGGCTATTTGGGGCCCCTTACACTTGCAAATAAATTTGATAATTGGCTTTTCCATTTCTGCAAAAGGACTGTCGGAAATTTGATTGGGATTGCATTGAATCTGTAAATCAGTTTAGGTAGAATTGTCATCTTAATAATACTTAGTCTTCCAGTCCATGAACATGGAATGCACTTCCATTTATTTAGATCATCTTTGGTTTCTTTTAGCAATGTTTTGTAGTTTTCTGAATACAGGTCCTTTATGTCCTTGGTTAAGTTTATTACTAAATATTTGATTCTATTAGTTGCATTGTAAATGGCATTTTTCCCCCTGATTTCTGCCTCAGTTTCTCATCAGGAGTGTGTAGAAATACTATTGATTTTTGCATATTAATCTTGTATCCTGCCACTTTGCTGAAATTGGGTATTATCTCTAGTAGCTTTTTTGTGGATTTTAGATATAGGATAATATCATCAGCAAATAATGAAAAGTTTACTTCTTCTTTTCCTATTTGTGTGCCTTTTATTTCTTTGTCTAGATTAATTGCTCTATTTAGAACTTCTAGCACAATATTGAATAACAGTGGTGACAGTAGGCATCCTTGTCTTGTTCCTTATCTCAATGAGAACTCTTTCAGTCTTTCACTGTTGAGAACAATGTAGGTTTTTCATACATGCATGTTACCATATTGAGAAAGCTTCCTTCTATTCCTATCTTTCAGAGTGTTTTTTACCAAGAAACGATGCTGTATTTTGTCAAATGCCTTTTCAGCATCAATTGAGAGGGTCCTGTGGTTTTTCTTCTCCAATTTATCAATGTGGTTTATTGCACAAATTGATTTTCTTGCATTGAACCACCTTTGCATACCTGGGATAAAATCCACTTGATTGTGGTGTATAATTCTTTTAATGAACTTTTGGATTTAGTTTGAAAGTATTGTTAAGGATTGTTGCATCTATATTCATTAGAGATATTGGTCTATAATTTTCTTTTTTCATAATATCTTTATTTAATTTTAGTATTAGGGTGATATTGGCTTCATAGAATGAGTTTGGTAGCACTCTTTCCTGTTCAATTTTTTTTGAAGAGCTTGAGCAAGATTGGTATTAGTTCATCTTTGTATGATTGATAGAATTCACCAGTGAAGCCATCTTGTCCTGGACTTTTCATCTTTGTGAGGTTTTTGAGGTTCCCTTGTATGTAATGCTTTGCTTTATTGTTGCTGTTTTCAGAATCCTCTATTTTTATCTGATATTTTTCATTCTGAATAGTAGGTGTCTTGGAGTACGTCCATTCATATTTATTCTGTTTGGGGTGCATTGTCCTGCTTGGATATTGATATTTATGTCTTTCATAAGGGTTGGGAAATTTTCAGTCATTATTTCCTCAAGTATTCTTTCTGACCTTTTTCCATTCTCTTCTCCTTCTGGGACACTGATAACATGTATGTTTATGTTATTCATGTTGTCACTCAATTCCCTGAGACACTGTTCCATTTTTTTCCATTCTTTTCTCTTTCTGTTCTCTTGTCTTTTCCAGTTCGGATGCTCTGTCCTCAAAATCACTAATTCTTTCTTCAAGCAATTCGCATCTGCTGTTACGTGCCTCTAATAAATTTTTAATCTCATCCATCATGTCTTTCATTCCCATAAGCTCTGTTACTTTTCTTTGCAGGCTTTCAAATTGTTATTTATGCTCACCCAGTGTCTTCTTAATATCCTTTTATCTCTTTGGTCATATTTTACTTCAATTCTTTGAATTGATTTAGGAGATTTGTATGAACATCTTTGATTAGTTGTCTTAAATCCTACATCTCATCAGGATATTTGGTTTGTTTTTTGGCTGGGCCATCTCTTTCTGTTTCCTAGTATGGAATGTAAATTTTGCTGATATCTAGGCATCTGAATTGGTGAATTTACTTTGATGTCCAATTTCTCTCTCTTGCCTAATGTTTTTTTTTTTTCACAGCTCTTTGATTTTTGGTTCACCATATTCAAAGTCTTTAAAATTGCCCAGTTTAAGTTATCAATATTGGGCCAGGGACTCACTAATGGAGCACAGATATTCCCCCAGAGAGCTAGAGAGAAATCTAAAAGCAGTTTTTCTCCTTGAAATTTCCTGGCTGGTCAAAGATGGCTCTCGTCAGTGAACCTTTCCATGGAAGTGTTTCTTTCAACCTCTGCTTTCCAGTGTTTCTGGTCAGGCCAGAGTCAAGATTCAAAGAGAGCTCTGCTGGCTGAATTCACTGAAGAGAAGCCCTCTGACACGCCCTCTCTCTCTTCCCTTGTAATAGCTGACAGGAAGGAAGACAGCTGTTCCCCTCTCAGTTGGCTGCAGTGAGCCAGGGGTTTTATCCCATCTTAACGTCTTGAAGGTGGGGAATGGGAACACTTCCTGACCTCCACAGGGGTTTGGTAGCTCACATTTGTTGTTTCAGATTTTTCATTTTTCTGTCCCTTTACCTCTTGGTCCCTTGGACAGTTTTTGGCCCTTTCTCTATTGTTTTTGTGAGAGAGTTGAGCCCTGCCTGCCTATTCCAACACCATCTTCTCAGAACTCCTTTTCTCCCTTTCTTTATTCAGACTCATTTCACCTGAGTGGATGTCTCACCCTACTTCCCTGGTTTGTCACTTGCCTCTGAGAGATCACAGCAGTCTTTTATTTTTTTTAATTTTAGGTTTTGCATGTCTTTTTTCTATCTCCAAAAGTATTTCATTTCAACTTATCTCAGTCTTCTTAATATTTCTATTATCAAAGAAACTTTTTTCTTCTCACCTCCACCTGCCATGTGGTAAACTGAGAAAAAAGTATTATTGACAAGGTCCTCAGAGTGCAAAATGTCTTAAGCAAATGTGGCTAAGTATGTTTGACATTTCTGTGAGCCTAGTTCCTGTCTCTTGTCTGAGATCAGACAAGGGTACGTGCTATTTTATGTTTTTCACTTGTCTTTGTCAGAGACAGAAAGGAAGTCTTATTAATGAGGCTTGAGTCACTGAATACTGCTTAAATGTGTATTTGGGGACTAGTTCTTTGGAGTTTTCATGGGAATAGAAATCTCTTCAGTACTCTGTGTGTGTGTGTGTGTATGTGTATGTGAATTGAAAGTGGAAGCCTGGCTAGTGGGGAAGGAAGGCAGAAATTGGGGGAAGCAAGAACATGTAGCAAGTCTACTTACCAATGTACATGCAGATCCTCTGTATCTCATTTGCTCAAATTCATTGGTGTTCCTAATGCTGCCTACCATTATTTTGCATCCAGATATTTGAGAATTTATATAAGAAGGATATTGTGCCTTTTAACTTCCAAAGCCTTTCTGCTTATAGTGTTGGGCAGCACCCAAAGCCTCTCCATGTCTGACAGTAAATCTGCTCTTCAAGGTCTCTTTGAAAAAAGCAACCATATACTTTGATGTAAACTAATCCAGCTATCCTAGCTGTGTTGGAATAACTGAGGGAGCAAGGACTAAGCCAAGACTGTCCACTAGGGGGACTCATATTATATGGTAATTAACCAACCCACCACTCAAAATCTTGCTGCTTGGGGAGCTTGAAGATGAGACCAAGATGGCAGTAGACTTACAACGCACACACACAGAGCACATAGAGAAAGGAAGCTATTAGAGTGTACATCCCTAAAACTACTATTCCATTAAAAATAAACTTCCATTTCTTATAGTTACTCAAACTTATCTCTGTCCTTTGCAACATAAGTTAAATGAGTCCAGCAATGTTATCTCATTTTATGATACATAATGACTATATAGAATTTTTAAATGTACAAGATAATTCCAAATACTGCATCCCATTTTATTCTCAAAAACCCAATAAGGCTAGTTTTATCATGACCTCCAATTTTTAGATCTATGTTTCTCAAAATGTAGAATGTGTCCTATAGGTGGTCTTGGGTGGTACCCTAACATGACATTAAATATCACTGAATAACCTACCAAAAATGATATTTTATTTCCAATTCTCTTTCAGTCCTTTGTGTAAGAAAATGTTTGGCACTTATATGTCTATAACACTTCTGCAGCACCTCTCCATTTTTAATAAAAAGGAAGACCTTAGACTCAGAACCTTTCCCAGGCAACAATATTCAGACGAAGCTTATTGCATTGTTTTATAATTATCATAATAAGTTTTATAGTTATCTTTCTATTCATGGCAATTACTTATGATACTAGTTGTATTAGTCAGCCAAAGGGGTGCTGATGCAAATTACCAGAAATCTGTTGGCATTTACAAAATGGTATTTATTTGGGGTAGAAGCTTACAGCTACCAGGCCACAAAGCATAAGTTACTTCCTTCACCCAAGCCTATGGCCACATGTTGGAGCAAGATGGCTGCCGACATCTGTGAGGGTTCAGGCTTCCTGGGTTCCTCTCTTCCCGGGGCTTGCTTGTCTCTGGGCTCAGCTCCTCTGCTATCTCCACAAGGTCAGCTGTAAACTATGAGGCTCTCTAGGCCTTGCGTCTCTCCACAAGGCCAGCTGAGAACTGTCAGGTGAACGGCTGTCTCTTTTCCTGGGGCCTTCTCTCCCTCTCCACTACCAAACTCCTCTGTGTGCATACTTCCCTGGGCTCCAGCATTAAAATTCCAACTCAAAACTCCAACTCAAAACTCCAACTCTGTCCTTTGCCATGTCTTTTATCTTTGAGCCCCCACCCACCAAGGGGCAGGGCTCAACGCCCTACTGATGTGGCCCAATCAAAGCCCTAATCATAATTTAATAATGTCCAGAGGAAGAGACTAGTTTATAAACATAATCCAATATCTATTTTTGGAATTCATAAATAATGCCAAATGGCTACACTAGTTTTCCATTTATGATAATAATGTAAAGTTTCCTGTTAGCATAAATTTACTGAAGTACATAAAGTTGAGCCAAATAATGAAAAATATTGTTTTTAATGGTATAGGTAGCATATAGAAATGACAATAAGCATGAATATTACAAAATGACTGAAACATTGTTCTAAGTCAGGGATTCTTAACAAGGGGTCAATGAGTTTGAATTGAAATTCAGAAAACATTATTCTTGTGAGGACATGTTGGTGCCGGTGTGATATATTTATTAAATAATACACAGTATAGTGTGGACTTAGTAAGGGGTTCGTGGTTTTCACCTGACTGGCAAAGGGGTCTGTGGAACAAAAAAGGTTAAGAACCCCTGTTCTAAATGAAGAAAGTCAGTCTCAGAAAGGACAAGTGACTAATGGGTTAAAGAATGACAAGGAGCTCACAGAGCATTAGTAACAGACCTTAAACTCGAATCCGGGTTCCTGACATCTAGCCTTATGCTATTTAAGTTTCAAAATGGCTTTACTGATAGTTTATCAAAAAGTTTTAGTGCCTTCCCACCCCATATTAGTCTGCCAAAGGGGTGCCAATGCAAAGTACCAGAAATCTGTTGGCTTTTATAAAGGGTATTTATTTGGGGTAAAAGCTTACAGTTACAAGGCCCTAAAGAGTGCAACTCAAGGTTGCTTCCTCACCAAAGTCAGTTGCTACGTGTTGAAGCAAGATGGTCACTGATCTCTGCCTGGTCTCTTTCCTGGGCTTCTACTTCCACTTGAGTCTCTGTGGGCCCAGCTCCTTCCAGATCTCAGCTGTAGGCTGGCATAGAGCTTGTTTTACAGGGCTTCCTGTAACAGCCTCTGGCATAGGGCTCATTTCTTCCAGGTCTGCTCAGCTTCTCTGTTCTCTTCAGCTGCAAACTATCAGGCAAATGGCATATCTCTCCCTGGGGCCCCAGGATCAAACATGACAGAGCTCATTCTCTCTTCTCATGTGTCTTCTTGAGTAAGTGGCTGTTTATATAGGCCCACCAAGGGGATGGGGACTCAACCTGAGTCACACCTTACTGATGTGATTGAATCAAAAGCCCTAAGTTGATTTTATCAGTAGACTTAAATCCTTTGAATTTAGTACAATCAAAGGGTATCACACCCATAGGAACAGATTAGATTACAACATAATCTTTCTCTTTTTGGGATTCATAAAATAATTTCAAACTGCCACACATCCCAACCTCCAGTGCATTATATGAGAACCTAGGGACCGATTTAGGCAGTTTTAAAAATGACAATGGGGTTGCAACACCTACTCTCAAGCTCCTTGGACTCACCCACGACAATTGGTGGGGAGATGATGATGGACAACGGCCGTCCCAGGGAATGGAGAGAGTGTGCAGCTGCAGGCAGGATAGTCCTATCCATTTTCCCCATGGGATATAAGCCCCCTCTCAATTGGATGTGGAGTGGACATCACCATCCCAGACTCCTCAGGGTTGGGGAAGAGCTATGGACTAGAGTGAATTTACTGGTATTCTACTATAGATATATGTGATTCAAGCATTGGAAGAAATTACAACATTGATGTGTAGCCAGTGGCCACTGAGGCTCTGGGGGCAGGGAGAGGGAAAAACAGTTGTAATATGGGGGCTTTTTCGGGACTTGGGAATCATCCTGAGTGATGTTGAAATGACAGATATAGGCCATTTTATATCATCACATAACAAGCAGAACTGTGTGGGAGAGAGCGTAGACTACAATGTGAACTATGGTCCATGCTTAATGGCAAAGCCACAGGATGCATTTATCAATTGCAGTGAATGTGCCACACTAATGAAGGATGTTTATGTGGGAGGGTGTGGGAGGTGTGGGGAGTGGGGCATATGAGAATCTCTATATCTTTTGTGTAACATTTATGTAATCTAAGTATCTTTTTTAAAAAAATGACAATGGTAACAGTAATATATTTATTAAACTCTTACTATGGGCCTAGATACTATCTTGAGTATTTTATACTTATTATTCTTTTAAATTAATGTACTGATACTTAAGTACCTATTATTATACTTATTTATTCATTTAACCCTCAAACTAAATCCCACAAGAGAGGTGTCATATGGTTTCTCAAGAATAAAATCCTCTAACCTCATTCCTAGTTGTTGCTCTTCTGGAATAATTGACTTAACATCAGATTAAAACATCAATGATTCTCACTTTATGTTCTATTTCTCATATTATAGGAAAAAAAACACAGATTTCAAGTTTTATTTACTAGATTATTTTAAGTGATTCATAACAGTTAACACTAATTGAAGAAATAGATATCGGCACAATAAATACATACTAGTCAATGTGCTGGGCACTCAGGCTAACACAAAGGGTAAGTGGTAGGCGGAAAGAGAAGTGGAGATTGTCCAGGCAGAACTTCCTATTTGGTGGGAGAGAGAGACCTATTCAAATGATCACACACTACATGTACATGTACAGTACATGTAACTGTACAACTATGGTAATTGCTATAAAAGAAATATAAAAGATTGTGACTCAATTTTAACTGGGGCCAAAATGCCCAGAGAAGGCTTCCCTGAGAAATGTACATGTTGGCTAAGACAGGAAGGCTGTATAAAAGCTGACCAGGTGACAGTGGGACTCAGGTGGCAGGACTGTATTAAGGCAGAGGAAAGAACCTTTACAAAGGCTCTGGGGAAGAAAGGAACATAGTGCTAGAGGGATTGAAAGATGGACAGGTTGCCAGTGTGGCTTAGGGGCAAAGTGTGTGTGGGTGTGGGTGTTGGAAATTAAAGGACTATGACTAGGAGGCTAAAGAGTTATGCAGGGATCCTGTGAGGCAAAGCTTTGCACATGTGTTAAGGATTGTGTTCTTATCATCCCCTAACAACAGTGGGGGATGATAGATACGTGATCAGATTTGAATTTTGGAAAGATTACTATCTAAGAATTGAAATTTTACTTTTTTATTCAAGGTAAGCTTTCAGTGCATCTTTCCAAATTGCGGTAATTCTTACTTTTTATAAGGTAATATAGAGAAGGTGTTAAGAAAAATTTTCCTCTTTCCAATAAATGTAAACTATTTTCCTTTATCTTCTTTTTGGTCTTCCATAAGACTGTTTTTCCATTTCCTTTTATATCTCCTGCAACATGAAACTTAGATCTTATTTTGGCTTTCCTAATTTCATCATCTGCATCTTACAAAATTTATGTGCCTTCATAATAACACCATCTATTTTTAATTTCTTTTCCTTTCTGGGTATAATGAAAACCGAACAGACTTCATTTTAGCCAATAGAAGGCCTAAGAAAAATTAGTAAGTCAAGTCTTGTTTGTACAACCCCTCATCTTCCTGGATGGCATTTCCCCCTCCTATCCAAGCTTTTCCTTCTCTCACACTTTTTGATCTGATCCTGTTCTAGTATCAGCTCCCATTTCCTTCCATATGATGCAGCCATATTTGCCCTGTTGAGATGACATATCATAAAGTTTTTATTCTTTGGGCTTCAAACCAATAGGACAGGTAAAGATTTCACAGAGGGTGATTAATTTTTTTTTGGGGGGGGCGGGGAATTTATAAACAAGTGGGCAAGGGCCCTGGAGAAGTGGAGACAATATAGTGTTTTGGTCTTGACTCCTCCAAAGCTATTTGATCCCATGCAAGCCACTTCAGCTCTCTGATCCTGTTTCCTTGTTTATTGAGTTCTTGATGCCTTCCTATTTGTAACTTCTGTGATTTTATAATTCTTTTTTGTTGGCTGATATGAAGAGTTCCTGAAGAATTTCACCCATAAGAATTAGTTCAGTGGTTAAAAAATTTGTAATATCAGGATTACCAGTGATAGTACATAAGGTGAAGATACTTGGAAAAGGTCCTAGAAAACCAACTAAGAGAACATTTATTTTATATTAAAACCAGGGAGAGCATGGAGTTGTACATCTAAGGCCATTATTCAGCATCTGGTTTGTGTTAGTTTAAAATCAGCCATCTTTGATATCCCCTCAGGATCACATGTTGTAAGTTTTTATTTTTACCATTTCTTATCTCTGCTGTTATATTTTTATCCCTTGGCTTCAATAATGCCCTTCATCAAGATGTGTGAAGACACAAATACTACCATTTGGGAACACGCAGTGCTACATCCTTCTTGGTAGTGTTTTCAGTAAAAATAGTTTCTCCTGATAAACATTATGGATAAAAATTAAAAACCTAACAGCCGGTGGCCCCTTTAACAAACTGAACATAACAACCTTTCTGTTCTGAAAGACAAATGTGAATTATAAGAACTGGAGAGTTTGTGGGCAAGTCAACTTGAAAGCCAAGGACCAACGGAGGGGAAATATCAATTAAAGGACCCACATGAGAAGAAACTTAACGAATTTAGAGTGCTTCTAGATCAGTTCTTTGCTTTCAAGAAACAGCAGAAATTTCTCAACTTATCTCAAGTACTGAGAAGGTTTACTCAACGGCTCTGGATGGGGTAGATATCAAGAGCAATTCCTCACAAGTCTCCAGTAACACACAAAGCCGTGGCTCACAAGAATGAGAGCCATGTCCAAGGAGTCCCTGAACCACAGGAGCAGAAGTCACACTAGGCTTCTTAATTAAAGTCTATTTCTTTTTTACCTGCTCCCACAAGTCACCCATAATCTCTTCCTTCTTTCTCACAGTGTCTACTTATTTATCATTTCTGCTTCTTCATATCTCTGATTTGTTCATGGCCCACCATGACTTCTCTGACCTCTATCTACCTTTCACCTACTGTTTCTACTCCTAGATTCCCTCATCGCACTCATTTTCCCTATTGAAATTCCCAAGAGAATGAATCAAATTGAGCTGGTTCATCTTTGCTTGCAGAGCCATGTCATGGGTTTCTGTCCAGTTATTAATGGATATTGGTCTTGGGTCAACTACCAACACTTGGTTGAATGGCTATGGCCTGATAAGGGATTGTATCAGTGACATAATTTAAAAGGAAAACACAATAGCCTATAGGGCTGTGGGCAGGGGCTATTCCTATTAGACAGATAGTGAAAGTGGTAGGTACCATAATGGGCATATCTAATATAGAGACATTTTTAGGACATAAAATTGGAACTACTTTACTAACCTGCCTTCTGAAATTAAGAAGAGAATAAAGTCTATAAATTAGTATAGTAAGTAGTAGCTGCTGAACAGAGATGGAGTCAGACAAAGAGTCAATTGAAAAAGAAAATAGAAGGTTCTAGAAATAGTAGTACAGGGGAAAAGAGGTAGGGAAAGGGGGGGGAAGAGAAAGAGGTAGGATTGGGATAAGGAGTGGTCCCTGGTGGTGGGAAATAGAGATCCATGATGAGGTAACAAAGAGGAGGGAAAGAGTAAGTTTTGTAGTAAAGTCTGAGTACTCTTAGAGGTAGGTGTCAGGTAGCTCTACTGCTCACTTGGGCTGTGATTATCACAGTAAGCCTCACCATTGCTACTGCCTTTTCAATTCAAATTAAAGTCTGACAATGCTAAATATTGGTGAGAGTATGGAGCA
The DNA here is from genome assembly GCA_029593785.1 of Cabassous unicinctus. Lineage (NCBI taxonomy): Eukaryota > Metazoa > Chordata > Mammalia > Cingulata > Chlamyphoridae > Cabassous > Cabassous unicinctus. Next base: position 3,274 of record JAQZBX010064434.1, on the reverse strand, counting down.
ATAGGACTACTGGCAGGAGTTACAATGGTATAAGCACCTTTGGAGACATTTGGCCTGACCTAGTAAAGCTGAGGTTGTACATACTCATGACCCAGCAATTCTTCTTTGATGTATGACTTGGAGAAACTGAGGCATATGTACACTAGGATACATTTTCAAAAATGTCTATACTGGCACTGCTCCTAAATGCCCAATACTGGAAAGAGTCCAAATGTCCATCAACGATATAATGGATAAAATTTTGGTTTAGTCACAACTAATAAAATGAATATAATGAAAATGAATGAACTATGGGTGAAACTTGCAAAGATAATATTGAGCAAAGAAGGCAGGCAGAAACAAGAGAATATATATGTATAACTCCATTATAAGTTACAAAATTGGCAAAACCAAGCTATCTAATTTAGGGACATAAACTTAAATGGTACCAAGAAAAAAAGAGTTTAATTTTGTCTTAAAATTGTCAGGTTGTGCCAGAATATGAAAGGAGATGGGAAAAGAGAATATACAGTGAGCTGTAGAAGGTCTGAGGGGATGTAAACTTTATTTTCTTTCATTTATAATACTTCCAAATAATGAGACTGAAAGAAGCAATGAAATATTTTAAGATGTTGACAAATTGGACTCAACATTGATAGAATCATTTATAAAATGAAGAAAAGACATGAATTCTTTATCAGAAAATGATATATATGATAAAATAGTAAAACTGAAATTAGTTTTCATTCTATTAAAATAAGAAATTAAAATTACAGTATATGGAGTATTCCTAATAAGAAATAGTAAAAAACATTCTGGCTGTCTATGCATTTACCCAGATAAGAAAAATTCCTTGTATCACACCAAAATAGTTTTCAGGATGAATAAAACATAATCATGAATATTTACAAAGACTGGCAAAAACAATAGTAAACAAGTTTTAAAGGGGTTTTCTCTAGGTTTAAAATATCTTTGTCAGTTGGTGGCAGCGCATGTTCCTAAGGGATGAATTAGAAAGCCCCAGAGATTTGCAGTACTGTGATGGTTAATTTTATGTGTCGCCTTGGTTAGGTTATGGTGTACAGCTGTTTGGCCAAAATACTGGCTTAGTTGTTACTGAGGAGGTATTTCGCAGATGGCGTTAGCATCTAAAATCTGTTGACTGTAAGTAAAAAAGATTGTGCTCCATAATTGATTAGGCTTCATCCAATAAGTTGGAGGTGTTAATAGCAGGAACTAAGTAATGGTTCCAGATATCAGAAGGAATCTTGCTTTAAGACTCATAGGATATTTTTATTTTCAGGATAATTTATGACTGAATCCCTTGAAATAATTATGCATTATGCCTCAGTAGAGGGCTCTAGAGTCTTCTATTCTGAAACTGATAGCTATTAAAACATGTTACCAAGAACCACTCTATCTTATTAATAAGGAGTCTTTGCATTTCGCTCACACTTGCAAAAGTCCCCAGCTACAAGACAGATATCAAAAACTGAGTTTTCTGGAAGAACCATCAGAAGTAAATCAGTGAATGTCTCTTCCAAGTACTTCTGACAATTAACACTAAAGGGTATCAATTCTTTATATAAGCTGATACCATCAGACATTGGGACTCAATCAGGATTGAGTTAAGTGGACTGCTTAACTCAAGATCAGCACAAGGTTAATTATATACAACTGCACTAAACTTATGTAATTACAGTAAACTTTCTATTTTTCTATTGAACATATTACAAAATCTTGTTGTTTTTTTTAAATCCATTTCTATCCCTTAAAACTGGAATAATTGCTCTTTAAGTGTTATCTTGTTTCAACTGAGCTCTCAAAATTTAGAAAAAAAAATATATCCTATGAAAATTCTTAATATATGTTTATAAGCTAATAAATCATCAAGCATAATTATTACATATGGTGTATACTAATTGCCTGTCTACAACACTATTCAGAACAATGGTTACATATTTTTAAAGTACCTTGTGGTACGTTGAATTGTGTAAATCCCCCAAAATTAGATTGGCAATCTTAATCCATTCCTGTGAGTATGAACCCATTGTAATTAAGAACTCTTGAAAATTTTTTTAGTTAATGTTTGGACCAAATGAATGAGTTTGAGTCTTCATACAGATTACTAGAGTCCTTTATAAGCAGAAGAAATTCAGTGATAGAGAGAAAGACACAGGGAGAAACCAGAAGCTGGAAGTCAACAGAACCCTGAAGAGAAAGGAGAGGACATCACCACGTGACAGGAAGCCAAGGAGACCCAAGGAAGAAACCGTGACTTGCTAACGCCTTGATTTGGACTTCTCCTAATCTAAAAATCAGGAGCCAATAAATTCCCATTGTTTAAGCCAACCCATTTTGTGGTAGTTGTGATCACAGCTGGGAAACTAAGACAGGCATCTACTGAATTCCTTTACTTTTCATGATCATGTAGTTAGAGGTTTGAAAGTATAGATAAATTCAAAATTGTAATCATGATCCTGCCAGAAATGTTACATTTAAAGACAAGTTTTCTTTGATAAGGTTTGAAATCCCACATTAAGAAACAAGTAATACGTCTCATATGACAAATAGCCATGCCTTTATTAAAAGTAAAAAATCATGTCCCAGTGTCAAGGAAAAGGAATACAGTATATTTCCCTTTCACAGTTGTAATGCAGTAAAGAAAAGCAAAGTTATTTTCATAAAAGTCAGAATCACTTTCAGTAATTTTAGTGAGAGAGTGGGTTATGCTTAGGACATAGCAAGGGCAGAGCTGCTAATGTACTGTCAATATTCTGTTTCTTGACCTGGATGTGCTTAAAAGAGGTACTGCTTTATAATAATTGTTTGGAAACGATTCTCCATGGATCTCTCACATTTATGCATATCTTGTGTGTAGAAACACTGACAGATTCTGCTCCATTCTCTTTTCAAGAATGATTATGTAGGGAAGTGGATGTGGCTCAAGCAATTGGGCTCCCATCTACCATATAGGAGGTCCAGGGTTCGACTCCTGGGGGCCCCCTGGTGAAGGCAAGCTAGCCCAAGTGGAGAGCTGGCCTGCACTCCGTGCAGGCCTGTGCAGAAGTGCTGGCCTGCGCGGGGTGCTGGCCTGAACGGAGAGCAGGAGCAGTAAGATGACTCAACAAAAAAAGACACAGAGGAGAGACAATAAGAGATGCAGTAGACCAGGGAGCTGAGGTGGCGCAAGAGATTGAGCACCTCTCTCCCACTCTGGAAGGTCCCAGGATCACTTCCTGGTGCCGCCAAAAGAGAAGACAAGCAGACACAGAAGAACACACAGAGAGCAGAC
>JAQZBX010064433.1:0-16484 GCA_029593785.1 Cabassous unicinctus | reverse complement strand
GCCCCCATGCTATATCTCTTAAGGTTGACCAAAGATACCTAGAGTTACAGTCATTTCCCATACAGGATGCTCATAAAATAAATCAGGCTTGGTTTATTATCAGCATTCTAAAAACCAGACCTAGGGTGAAAAACTAGGTCTGGGGAAACATGCATGTTTTCTGATACAATGAATGTTTAGCCTATCCTGATTATCACAAAATCAGGACAGCAAGAATATTCACAGATTATGTGTTTTTTTAAAGTTATATTCTAGCATCTAATTGCAAACTATCTCATAGATCCCATCATTGTGATGTGATTATTCATGTATCTTTACCTCTTGTTTATCCTCTGAACTAGATCTTCTAACCTAGTAATTGTCAGTGTTCTTTGTCAAACACCACCAGGAACACCCATGGTGAAACAACTTGGTTTTATTACTCATTGCAGTGACGAAGAATACTTGCCATGGAAAAATGTGCAGTTTCAAAGTAAGAAGGTTTTAGAAAGTAGTTATTACACCATTTAGTCTTTGGTTGGGTAACTAGCAACAGGGTTTAAGGAAGCAGTTTTCTTAATCATTTGGATACTGTTAGAATGCACGAGCAATTTTGTGATTGGGTATCAATAAATTTTTTCTACCCTTAAGCCAACTAAAGTAAGAATAAAGCTATAAATGTTAATGTAATAGCAGTTCCTTATTTAATACAAAAGTAGGAAGAGGATATTTGATATTTTGTGGGTTGCAGAGTGACTTTGTCCCTACTCTTTCTCATGAACACTTGGTAAAGACCCGCAGAAAAGATATTGAGAATGAATGCAAACACCTCAGTCTAATCCTCACTGTTTTTCCCAGTTATCACTGTAGCTCACACTTGGCTTTAAATATTTTGAAAAACTATTCTGTATTCATCCTATCTGCTTGCACAGTGGCCACGTTGTTCTTCTACCCTCTGTCAAAGGTGGTAGCTACCATCTCCTCGTTGAGTAGCTTGTCCATCCTTAGAATTTGGTTTCTTAAATGTTTCCAACCTCATTTTTCTGAAGGTATGAAGAAAAGTCATGATTTTTAGATTAATGGTTTCTTATCATTTTAGGGTTGAGGGAGTGGTAATGGAAGATTTCTACACCTCAGTAGAATTGGAATTTCTTTATTTCCTTTCAAATCCTATTCACTTCTGAAGTTTCATACATATCCTTTCTGGAAAACTCCATACTTGGCAGAAAAGTATTTTTCTAGAGTTCTATAATTACATATTGAAATATGATGGAACTTCAGAATTATTATAGATATAACTAGTGTCATCCATTTACTTTTTTCTTGATTAGAGAAGTTGTAGGTTTACAGAATAATCATGCATAAAATACAAAATTCACTGATTCCACCCTTTTATAAACGCCTTCCCTTTGCACGAAGCATTTGTTATACTTTATGATTGAATATTATTATAATTGTACTATTATCAATGGTCCATAGGTTAACTTAGGTTTCACTGTGTAGTACATGCAGTTCCATGGATTTATTTTTATTTTTATTTTTTTATCATATATAACATCTAAAATTTCCACATTTAATCACATTCAGTATATATTTCAGTGCTGTAAGCTATTTTCACAATATTGTGTTATTATCCATTTCCTTCATTCCAAGTTGAAACTCTGTACATTTTAAGCCTTGACTCCTCATTTCCTATCTTCACTCAGACTTCTGGTAACATATATTCTAGATTGTAACTCTATGAACTTGCTTATTATAATTCAATAATATTCTTGAGATCACACAATGTTTATCCTTTTGTGTCTGGTTTATTTCACTCAACATGATGTATTCAAGATTCATTCATGTTGTCCCATGTACAAAGATTCATTCCTTTTTACAGCTGGATAATAATCTATTATATGTTGTGCTGGTTTGAGTGTTTTGTGGACCCCAGAAAATTATGTTCTTAAGCTAACAGATTGCTGTGCATCTAAACCTATTGTATGTTGGGCCTTTTGGTTATATTCACTTAAGGGACTTACCTTTTGATCAGATAGCTTGTAAATTAGATTGATTCAATTAAGGTCTTTGATTAGATTGTGGGACCCAGGGTGAGTCTTAATCCTCTTACTGGGATTCTTTATAAAGGAAAGACTAAAAGCAGCACACAGAGGAAAAAAAGCTGCAGTGAGACAGAGAAACCATGAGTAGCTGGTTGGAATCAGTGGAGCACACAGGCACTGAAAAAGGCACCCAAGAGCCTGAAAAAGGCAAAGCCCAAGAGAGGAGGGAGAGATGAACCATATGCCTGATAGCCCACAGCTGAACTCATTCATTCAAAAATATTTTTAGAATAAATTGTATATTTCAGGTATTATGTTATGCCCTGGGGATACAATTGTATGGACAAGCAGGTACAAGTCTTGTCTTTATGCAAATTTCAGGTTTAGTGCAGTGATTGAGCTAAATATTAATCAAATATTCAAAACAACAAATTTTAAATGTTGACTTTGCCAAATGATCCAAAAATAAGGTTGCACTGGGGCAGGAAAATCAACAAATTTATGAAGGAAAGATAATTTAGTTAAAATACAAAGAGTGAAAAGTTATTAACTTCAGAGTTCCGTATAGCATTATTCCCCATTGACCTTTAAGAGAGACAGTCATGATAAACTGCTAGTTCTCACCATTTGGATTTGGCTTTTAGGGAATAAAAGGGGTGGTGGATAGTAGAATTCCATGCACATTAACTGATATCTATTTTCATCTTATATTTTTAATGTGTTATTGATCAGATATTTTTAGGCATATGTGCATACTTCTTCCATTCACACAGAAAGATTATACCAGTTAATTTGAAGAACAATTAAACTGATAAACCAGGTCAGTAACTTGATTGAAACATTGCCTTAATAATTTGAAACTTTGATTGGTAGAAGCCCTTAAAAATGAACCTGGAATATTGAAATTATTATAATTGACAGATAATTAGAAATACTTGTGAAGTAGTTTTTTCTTTTTTCCAGAAAAAAAGTACCTCAAGAGATATCCTCAGGAAAGTCAATTTTAAGATGCTGTGGTTTCAAGTTGTGTGTCTGAAAATGTATTTGTTTGTTGTTGTTTTTAGAGGAGTATATATTTAAACCACACTTTGCTATCAAACTTGTGCTTGTTCCAATAGAGATGTATGATTCTTCCTTGCATAAATGATCAGAAACTGAGGTCCTGTTAATTATTAGACTGGGTCACAAACTCAGGTGCATATAAAATATTGAAGTATAAAATCACAGACATTCAAAACAAAACATTCAAAAGCAGAATAAATAAACCTGAAGCATGTGTGATATGAGGTGGTGTGAGATCATTTCTCAGGGATATGTTCATTTAGTGTAAATTAGAAATGTTGATAGTTGCAAGGCCATTTCTCATAGAGGATAAAGGCAGTGATAGACACTGACCGTGGATCTAACATCATAGGAACCCTCAAAGGCAGGCCAGCTTTTGAGATCTTAGTCAATCTGTACATAGTAGTGAGTTTTAAGTTACTTTTATGCTATACATTTTTTTCCAGAGCCTTAAATATGTATTCAATAATATCGCTGCTACCAGGTGCAGTTTCCAGGTTTATGGCCACATCATAAGAAAGAATTCAAGGGTGAGAGACTATATTGCAAATTGAAAGAAGTAAAAGTATACACTCCATGACTGCTGGTGCTCTTACTAGTAAAGAGGAGTATTCAGTGATTGGGGCTGGGTTTTACATATTGATGAAATGGGAAGGTCTCCTTGCCTTATGGCTCAGTTGGTATGGAAGGGCTAGGGCCAGTGTGTTCTGTCCTCTCCAGTTGGGCAGAATAAGATGTTATCAATTATTTTCTGAATTTCATACACAATAGCTCAGGCTTGGCTGCTCACCATAGCTCATGTCTGGCTGCCTACAGTGCTTTTTTGCCCTTGAGATGTTGTGCTCACTGCTCCCCCCCTTCCAGTTCCCTATCCTGACCTACCTCAACTTCCCCTCAGAGAGTTTTAACCCTTATTCTTAAGGTGAAAGGTCTCTTCTTCTGTAACTGCTTCTTGCTGCTTAGGGGCAGTAGTTCCTGCCTTACAAGGTATAAAATTCTCTGGGTGTTCTATTGGGGTCAAGGGGAGTTCCCCAGGTAGTGGTAGGCACTGGCCAGAACTCAGACATGAACATTAGCTTGTCCTGGAAGGTTTGCAATTTGGAAGAGATAAATTTAGTTAGAGTTTTGAAGGTACATGGTCGTACTAAGAGAATAAGGAAGGGGGTGATAAGTGACCCTAAAAAAGGGGTCAGTCATGACAGACTGCACCATGGGAGTGAGAAAGTCCAGCTACCTCCAGAGGCCACATCCTCCCAAAGCTGATGGGCTTTATCTTGTAGGTTTTGAATGCTGCCTAAAACTGTTATGGAATGATTTACATAGAAAGAGTTCTTTTTTGAGGAACAGGCAAGTTCCTCTTTGTGCTACCATTAACGTATTTAGGGTTCTGTGATTTTGCAACACCACAGTGGCAAGGGAGTTTATTTGTTGTCTGTGGGTTTCTAAGGTGCAGCTACTTTCTTCTATGCTGTTGGCTAGCTCTAAGGAGAGATTGTGTAGACCTGCTGGGTTCAGGATAAACTGCTAATACCAGTGCCTGTGGTGGTGGTGATGCCTAGGACAGTTAGGAGAGGAGGGAGATGAGGAGAGATAACTGATTTTTTAGTTATTGTATGGTTATAAAATATTGGAAATGGGAGGGTAAGCTCTCCAGGAATGTAGTAAATGGAGGGGATGATGTATGCTGGTGAGCAAAGCCTTTCCAGAGGGGCAATAAAGAGAAGTAGGCCTTGTCTCGACAAAAAAAGAAAATTCCATCTTGATAGTTTAAAGTAGCAGCAAATGTGAGAGTGGCTATTGGTGAGCTGGAGTCCTGTCCCTAACTTATGGTTACCAGCTCGCTAGTTAACTTGCTAGCAAACAGTAATAACATATCCCTGTTGGGACCTGGGTTATGAAACAGGATGTTTCTCTGGGTGTACTGGACAAAGTTGTTTTCTCTCCCTAGGCCATAGGGATATAGTTTAGGACATGCCCACAACATCATTGGTGGGGCATTTTGGTTGGCACTGGTGGAGCTTAGAAGTATGGAATCACAAGAGCTGGTAGGAAATCCCCAACAGCACTGCATAGTGTTTGAGTACCTTACTATTTCTCCTTTAGGCCCCTGAGCTTTGAGTGGATCTCTGGTATTGGTGAGCATTATGGCAATGATGTGGTCCCAGATTAAGTATATGTCTGACTCCCAGACTTGGGGCAAGTGTCCAGCATATCTAAGTGTTTCACTGGCTGAGAGGCTATCCAGAAGGTACCTGTACAGGAGAAAATTTAAGTTGGCCCAGGAAAGGAGAGGAAGAAGAATGATAGGAGACATTGGAGTAGATGCAGATGGGGAAGGTGGCATTGTTAGGTATGAGAACTAAGGTGTATAGAGGTCCTATAGAGTAGAGGAGATAGGCTTTAAGGTGGTGTTGCTACCTTGGAATTTTGTGAGAAGCTGGCTGTTGTGTTGTTGGTATCCTGCCCATGCACTAGATGACATTGCGGTAGCACGACAGACTGTAAGATTGGCAGTTTGATGAAGTTATGAATTCCAAAATTAGATATTGGATTATGCTTGCAAACTGGTCTGCTAATCTGGGCATGATTAAGTTATGATTACGGCATTGACTGGGCCATATCCATAGGATGTTGAGCCCCACCCCTTGGTGGGTGGGGTCTCAAAGATAAAAGACATTGCAAAGGACAGAGTTAGAGTAGTTTTGAGTTGGAGTTCTCATGTTGGAGTTTTGATGCTAGAGCCCAGGGAGGCGAGTAGACAGAGGAGCTTGGTCATGAAGAAGGAGAGAAGGCCCCAGGATAGAGATGAGCCATTCACCTGATAGTCTACAGCTGGCCTTGTGGAGGAAACACAGGAGCTGAGCCCAGAGAGAAATGGAGCCCCAGGGAAGAGAGGAACCCAAGAAGCTTGAACCCTTGCAGATATTAGCAGCCATTTCACTCCCAACACATGGTAATAGACTTTGGTAAGGGAAGTAACTTATGTTTTATGGCCTGGTAACTGTGGGCTTCTACCCCAAATAAATACCCTTTATAAAAACCAACCAATTTCTGGTATTTTGCATCAGCAGCCCTTTGGCTGGTTAATACACCGGTGCTTAGGAACAGCTAGCCAAGCAAAGGATGTTTCTGGTCAAGATGCACAAAGCTAACATGAAGATTTAATTGCTAAGTTGGTGGCTTTTTGGACAAGGTTTTTAAAAGGGTGTTTGATTTGCCATATTCCTAACAATAGGACTATTCAGCAGACAACATGAAGCTTCATTAGGTCTACAGTAAGGGGAAGTAGAGCGAGCACAGTACAGTGGTGATTAAGATCATGGCTAAGACCAACAACAACCCCCCCCACCCCACCCCAAGTGGAGTTACACTGTTCATGAACCACAAACTAGATTTGACAGAAACACTGTTTACCTTTGCTTTTCAAAGACGTACCTCAGGCCTTTCAGTGGCTCGCACTTAAAATTCCTTCAGGTGTTTCTGGCCAGTTGACACTTTTTTGGATGGTGGGCTTCACTTGAGTAAATGCACCCAGCTGGCAATTCCTTCAACTTTAATTGCTGTAGGAGTAACAAGAATTACAGACTATGGTGCTTTCCACTTAGCCTGTATTTGGGAGTGGGGTTTGTTAACATGGTCTCTGGGTTTAACTTTAGGTAGAGGTAAGTCTCGGTTGGGATTAAGGAGGAAATTTTTACATACAAAAAGAAAGGCTTGCTCAGACCAGGTTTTATGGTATGGAAGGAAGTTTCCTGGCCCATCCCCTATTCTGAGGGTTGGTTGGTAGCCCCTGCAGTAGCACTGTAAAGCAGCCACACCATTTTGCCAAACCTTGGTAGCCATTATCTGCTGTACCCAGGCATCCCCAGGAAAGCTCACAGTTGTTTCTTTGTTTGGGGCTGGGGGATGCTAATGATGGCCTGAATTCTTTCTGGGGAGAGTGGTCTTTCCCTTGCATTGAGAAGAAACCTTAAGGAAGAGAGTTTTTGCTGAGAGATGTGGGCTTTGCATGTTAATCCCTGGTAGCCCCTGTTGGCCAGGAAATTGAGGACCAAGATGGTATCACATTAGAGATTTCTTTCATTGGGCTACAGAATAACAGATCATCCACATATTGTAGGAGAGAACTTGGAGACAGGTAGAAATCAGCCAGGTCTTGAGCTAGAGCATTACCAAAGTTGTGAGGACTATCCTGGAATCCTTGTGGAAGCCCAGTGTACATAAACTGGATTGGGGATTTATTGATGGACTACTAACATTCAAAGGCAAAAAGGGATTAGGAGTCTGGGTGGAGTGGAATGTAGAAAAGGACATTAATGTTTTTGACATTAAGTAAAAAACAGTGAACCAGGCTGTGGTTTCAGGGACTTGGTTTAGCAGAGTAGAGGGGTTGGATTGGTATGGCAAAGCTATTAACTACTCTTATGTCTTGAACCAATGAGTAAGTGCCATTTTTTTTTTCCACTGGGAGGATTGGAATGTTACAATGGGATTGGCAGGGAACCAGGAAGCCATTCTCCAGAAACTTTTTAATCATGATTAGGAGGCCTTTGACAGCTTCCACCTTGAGGGGATATTGTTTTCTATGGGTGTAGTGTTGGTTGGTGTGGTAAGATATGGAAACCAGGGGGACCTGGAGGGTTTGTCCTGGAATTGTTATTTCCCACACTAGGGAATTTATTTGATTAGCCATTTCCCAGGGAATTATGCTTAAGGGGTTCCCCAGGCCTGGGTCTGACACTGTGGCCAGGCAAATAGCCTCAAATTCTAGCTTGCTAGTTTCCCCATCTGGAACACTAGACACTTGGGGGACTAGGCTAGTGTTTTTATCTGTAAGCTGGCTCCCAGGGAGTGTAGGAGATCTCATTCAAGTATAGGAGTTGGGCATTCTGGAAGAATTAGGAACTGGTGACATAAGAGATCACTTATTCTTCAGGAAATAGTTTTAGTTATTGACCTGGATTTAGATTTTTCATGAATTCCTACTATGGGACATGACTGAGACAAGAAAATTCTAGACTGGCATGTTAGGACTGAGTAGGTGGCTCTCATATTAATTTCAATATGGGAGCCACTTACTTACTGCCATGTCAAGGGTCACCCAAGGCTCCTCCTGATTGATGGTTTTCAGTGTTGTCTAAGGAGACACATATAGCCTTGGATGCCTTCAGTCTTCATCAGTTGTGGTGAGTAGGGCTTGTGTGAGAATCCTGCTTCCTCTCTGGAAAGTGGTATATTCCTGGGCCCAGTGCTTGTCCCTTCCATATCTTGGTCAGTGCCCTGGTGGGTCTCGGCAGTAAGGTAGCTTGGGTAGCTTAGGGCAGTCACATTTCCAGTGGCTCAACTCTCTACACTTAAAGCAGTTTCCTGCTGATGTGGAACCTGGGTGCGGGTGGCCCAGAGGTGACAGGGTGCCCCTCTTTACCTGTCCCTCCAGCTGCATGATCATGATTGTTGAAAACTGAAAAGGCTGTTTCTAAAAGGGTATTCATGGAGGTCTGGAGATGCATGGAAAGTTTTTGCAACTTTTTATAGATATCCTGGGCAGCCTGGCTAAAAAAGTGAGTTCCCAAGAGGATTTGTACTTCTTTAGAGTCAGGATATACCAAAGTGTATTTTTTCATTGTCTCTCCTAACATTCTTTGAAACAAGCTTGGGTTCTCATCCTTCAATTGACTGGGTTAGTAGTAAACTTTCTCATCCCTTTAAGGTGACAAGTGACCATATGATCTCTTGCCCCAGATCTGACTGCTCCCTCTCATAGTTCCACCCAGGGTCTGCATTTGGGATTGCTACTGCCGCTACAACATATTGGTTAGGCTGTAGGGCAGCCAGTTTATCAGCATGCCCTCATGCCTCGGTCCAGATGCAGAGCTTTTTCTCTGGGGTGCAGCAAGTTGAGTAAATAATGTGCATATCAGCCCAGTTTAGTTCAAAGGCCAGTGTGAAATGCTGGAACTCTTCAGTAAATTTATTAGAGTCTTCAGAGAATTAGCTCAACTATTATTTGCATTGTGCCAAACCAGTCATGGAAAAGGAGACATGCACCCTGATGGTTCCAGCATCCACACTGGCCACTTCTCTTATAGGTAGAGACTATCAAGCTTCTTAGCTGGGTGTGACCTGCTGGACTCATCCCTGGGCTGTATTGGGGAGCACTGATGCTCCTGCTGGGGATAGGTAATGGGGCTACTAGGCTACTAAGAAAGAGGTCATCTTAGATGTCTTTTTCCTTATTGGAAAGGAGTATTCCTAATGTCTTCCCTCTTACACAGGAGATCTAACTGGAGTATGGGGTTGTAATTGAGCATCCTATTTGGCAGCCATTCTTGGATGTCCTCTAATTTGTATTGTAGCCATGCAGTGTTGCAGATAAAGATAAGCCTCTTCCTTATTAGACCATCAACAGGCATGTTATCCCAGAGTCTGAGGAGAAACCCAAGTGGGGAGTCTGTGGGATTGCTGGAGGAGCTGCCGACTATACTAGGAAAGGATGAGAATTCACTCATCAGTCTGGCTTTCCACTTCTAGATCTGACTGAAAAGAAACTGCTCACTGTCTTAGTTTCCAGGAGATCAGGAGCTCCTGCCACTGGCATCCTCAGGGCCTTTGAGGTCTTGGGAGCCATCTGATTTTAGTTCCAGACTGAAGCTACCAAGCCAAACTTCCTCCCTAGAAAAGGGACTGGCTAGGAACTTTTTCTTATCTCTGATGGTCTTCAAGGGCTTAGGGAGTGATCTGGGGAGGGTATTAATGAGTGCCCACAGGAACAGGGTTTGGAGGTTTGGGACATGATTTAAAGTCTTAGTGAGAGACCATGGTCTCAAGCCAAACCAGAGGCCTAGTAGCCAAGGAGGAAAGACAATATGGGTGGGGAGTGAGGGGCCCTCACAACAGGCAATATAATAGAGAAGAAGGGATCATAAGAATTCCAGACTACTAGGGAGATAAGAGAGAACTGGGCATGATAATGGATGGGGGTACCTCAAGTGGTCATACTGGGCCCAGCTACAAAATACTGCTTCTGCCAGTTAAAAGGCAAAAGTCAACACAACAAGTCCTGAGAGAGTTCTGAGCAGAGTTTTGGGGTGGCTGGAGAAGACACCAGAGTAGATGATAGTCATGTTTTGAATGGAGGCATAAGTAGAGAAGAGGGAAATCCTTGAAGAAATGGAAAAAAGAGCAGAAAAAGAGTAGACACTGTGACTAATTAGTCATGAAGAGGGAAGGGATTGACAAGAGAGGAATACAGCAGGTCTGGTGGGCTTCCAGTGGACTTCTACTTGACTCGGGTAATGTCCCTAGTCAGGTCTTATGGATGTTTCCACCCACTGCACAGAGTCTCCTTGAAACTGCACAGCACAATGCTAGCTCCTGCCACCTCTGAGGAGGGATCTGGAGACTTCTGAGTAGAACAAGATTATGTCTTATGGGAGCCAAACCAGAAACATGTTTGAAATGGTAGAAGAAAATGGTGCGCAGACAAAAGAAGTCACAAAAAGGCTCTGAGTAAAAACCTAGATTCACCAGTGTTTCTCAGGTGGCAGAGAATGTTACCTTCTGGCTGACCGGCTCACCAAAGGATGTTACCAGATGTTATTTCCAGGTCTTGGCCATGCCATGAGAAAGAATTCAAGGACCCACAACAAATTAAGCATGCAAGAGAGTTTATTGCAAAGTGAAAGAATTGAAAGTACACACTAGAGAAGTGAGTACGGACGCTCTTACCAGTGAAGAAACGTGCTCAGTAACTTGGGGCTGGGGTTTAAGCAGGGATGAAATGGGAGGACCTCCTTGCCTTATGGCTTCCACTGATAGGGAAAAGGTTAGGGCTAGTGTGTTCTATCCTCTCCAGTTGGGCAGAATAAGGTATCATCAATTATTATCTGAGTTTCGTATACAACAGCTCAGGTCTGGCTGCCCACAATAGCTCAGGCCTGACTGCCAACAATAACTCAGCACTTCCTACAGTGCTATTTGTTTGCTCTGAGATATTGTGCTTTACTGCCCCAACTCCCCACCCCCATTTTACCCTTTCCCAGTTCCCTCTTCTGACTTGACTCATCAGCATATCACATCAATATATTATTGGGAGTTTCATAATGGATCTAATAAATTCATGTGATTGGATACTAGGAAGGAAATAATAGAATAAAAATCTATGCTTTTTGACTCCTGCTCCCACCTGGATCACCTGCAGCGCTGAGCCAGCAGAGGTGGTGGCAGGCAACATGCATGTGTGATTTGCAGCTGTGGGCAACCAGGACACTAGCAGTGGCTGCTGCAACAGTGGGTAGCTTGGGCATGGCTTCCTTACCCCTAGGTGCACAGTGGATGAGGGCGAGCATGTAGGTGCTGGGCAGCCACTGGTCATGCTAACCCCATAAACACTTGTTTAGTACTCTTTGCCCTGCTGAGCCCACTGGCCTGGTCGCCACTTGTGCCCTCACCATGGAGGCTCTTTGGGTAGAAACTATTGCACAGATAGTGAAAAATCAAAAATTGCACCATATATCCAGGCAAGAAGCAGACAAAGAGATGAAAAGTTCAGATCAGTTAAATGTGAGCTATTCTAAAGGTCTAGAATAAATTTAACCAAGTGGCAGGAAAGTGCTTTAACACAAAACTAATCAATGAGAAAATGCTAATCAAGAGAGAGAATCTGACCCCCAAGAAACTCAGATGTCTAGATACCAGCAAAAAATTACAAACCATACTAAGAAACAGGAAGATATGGTCCAATCAAACGAACAAACTAAAACTTCAGATAAGACACCACATTTGGGACAAATAATCAATGATATTAAAACATATCTCCTAAATCAATTGAAGGAGATGAATGAAAATATGGGTAAAGAAATAAAAGATACTAAAATGACACTGGGTGAACATGAAGAAGAATTTAAAAGCATGCAAAGAAAAATAACATAACTTAATGGAAAAAAAGACAAAATAGATGATACGAAAAAGATATTAGAGCCATACAGGGGCAGATTTGAACTGGCAGATGAAAGGATCAGCAGAAGACAGTCCATTTGAAATTGAACAGACAGAAGAACAGATAGAGAAAAGGATGGAAAAATTTGTACATGGTATCAGAGAATTGAATGACAGCATGAAGTGCACAAACATACATGCCATGTGTATCCCAGTAGAAGAAGAAAAGATAAAAGAGACAGAAAGAATATTTAGGAAAAAATGGCCATATATTTTTCATCTCTGATAAAATACATATATATATCTATGTCTAAGAAGTGCAATGTACACAAAACAGAATAAATCTGCATAGATCTACTCCAAGCCACATAATAATCAGAATGTCTAATGCCAAAGATAAAGAGAAAATTCTGAAACCAGAAAGGCAAAAGCAATTCATGACAAACAAGGGATGCACAAAGAGTCTAAGTGCTGTTGTCTCATCAGAAAACATGGAGATGAAAGAAAGTTGTATGATATATTTAGGATACCACAAGTCAAATGCTGCCAACCAAGATTTCTTTATCTGGCAAAACTTTTCTTCAGAAAGGAGTGTGAGTTTAAAATATTCACAGATAATAAAAAACAAACAGTTCATTAAAAAGAGACCTGCCCTACAAGAAATACTAAAGGGTCTGCAGGTTAAAAGAAAACAAACAAACAAACAAACAAACAGGAGAGATAGGCCTAGAGGAGAGTGTAGAAATGAAGATTATTAGTAAGAGTAACTAAAAGGGTAAAAAAGTGACAAAAGCACAATATGACAAATGAAAGCCAAAGATAAAATTGATGAAGTAAGTGCCTTTTCAGTAATAACATTGAATATTAATGTATTAAACTACTCAAGTAAAATAAATATGCCTACAGAATTGATTTTTAAAGTTAGCCATCTATCTACTGTCTACAAGGAACTCATCTTAGACCCAAAGATGCCAATAGGTTGAAAGTGAAAGGATGGAAAAAGATATTCCACACAAACAGTAACCAGAAAGGAGCTGGGTTAACTATGCCAGTATCAGACATAATAGATATTAAATGCAAAACTGTTAAAAGAGACAAAGAAGAACATAAAATATTAATAAAAGGGGCAATATGCCAAGAAGAAATAGCAATAATAAATATCCACCTAAGCAGGGTCCCTCAAATACATGAGGTTCTCACTGGCAAAACTGAAGAAAGAAATAAACTTAGCTACAGTAATAGTTAGAGACTTCAATACACCATTCTTATCAATATATAAAGCATCCAGACAGAGGATCATTAAGGAAACTGAGAAGTTGAATAATATGATAAATGAACTAGACCTAACAGATATATACAGAACATTGCAAACCAAATCAGCCTGATATACATACATCTCAAGTGCTCATGGATCAGTCTTCAGGATAGCCCCTATGTTGTGTCACAAAATAGGTCCTAAAAATTTTAAAACATTGATAATTGATAATTACAAAGCACTGTCTGTGATCATAAAGGAATGAAGCTGGAAATCAATAACTGGAGGAGAAGAATAAAATTCTCAGATACGTGGAGGTTAAACTAAAATAATAAAAGGCATCCAAATCAGAAAGGAAAAAACAAAACTTACACTATTTGCAGATGAAAGAATCCTATATTTTGGTAAGATGTTAAATAATCAGTGAGACAAAAAGAAATTGCAAGAGAAATCAGTAAATATCTTGAGATGAATAAAAATGAAAATATTATACATCAAAACCAGTGGGATACAACCAAGAGAGTGATGGGAGTGAAGTTTATGGCACTAAATACATACATTAAGAAAAGAAAGAAGTAAAATCCAAGACCTACCTGCATACTTGGAGGAACCAGAAAAAAAAGAGCAAACAAACCCCAAATCAAGCAGAAGGGAGCAAATAATAAATATTAGAAAAAAATAAATGAAATTGGGAATATAAAAAAATAAATGAAATTGAGAAAAAAAATAATAGAATCACCAAAGCCAAAAGTTGCTTCTTTGAAAGAATCAATAAAATTGACAAACCATTAGGTAAATTGACAAAGAAAAAAAGAGAAAATGCAAATAAATAAAATCAGAAGTGGTGGGGCATTCCTGCTGACCCCACAAAAATAGAAAAGATCATAAAAACTATGAACAACTGTATGCCAACAAATTATACAACATAGATGAAATATACAAATTCCTAGATGCTCAAAAGGTAAACAAAAATCCACCACTGCCTTGGGAATAGAAGAACTTAACAACCCAGTCACAAGTAGAATGATTGAATCAGTTTTCAAAAACTTCTCAAAAATAAAAAAAAAAAAGCCCAGTACCAGATGACTTCAAAGGTGAATTCTCTCAATTATTCCAAAAAGAATAATTTTATCCGGTAGGGAAGGGTGGTTCAACAGAAGAAAATCAATTAATGTAATATATCACATTCACAAATTGAAGGTTTAAAAGCACATGATCATCTCAATTTTTTCAGAAAAGGCATTTGATCAAATTCAGGGTCCTTCCTTGATAAAAAGAGTTCAAAACTTAGGAATAGAAGGAAACTTCCTCAACATGATAAAAAATATAAATGAAAAACCCACTTACCCAATTGAGTATTAATATTAATATACTCAATTGGTTAAGACTGAAAGCTTTCCCTCTAAGATATGGAACAAGATAACGAGACACATTGTCACCACTGTTATTGAACATTGTGCTAGAAGTTCTAGCTGGACTAATTAGGAAAGAAAAAGAAATACATGGTATCTAAATCAGAAAAGAAGAAGTAAAACTTTCACTATTTGCAAATGAAATAATCCTATATTTAAAAAGTCCTGAAAAATCTACAACAAAGCTTGTAGAGCAAATAAACGGATTTAGCAAAGTGGCAGGATAGAAGATCAACATGCAAAAATCAGTAGTGTTTCTATACACTATTAATAGGTTATCTGAGGAGGAAATCAAGAAACCAATTCCATTTAAAATAGTAAATAAAAGAATAAAATATCTAGGAAAAAATTTAACTGATATATGTAAAAGACTTGTACACAGAAAAGTACAAAACATTGCTTAAAGAAATTAAGGAAGATCTAAATAAATGAATTACTTCCGATGTTCATGAATTGGAAGAATAAATATAATTAAGATGTCCATTCTGTACAATTTGATTTACAGATTCAATACAATCCCATTCAAAATTCCAACAGTCTACTTTGTAGAAGCAACAAGTCTATTATCAAAATGTTGAGATGTAAAAGGGACCCCTAAAAGCCCAAAACATCTTGATAAAGAAGAACAAGTTTAGAGGATTCATACTTCCTGAAGTTAAAGCATGTTACAATGCTACAGTGGTTAAAGCACCATGCGACTGGCATAACAATACATATGTGGATCAACGGAATCTGAGCATTCAGAAAGACCCTCACATCTATGGTCAATTGATTTTTGAAAAGGCTACCAAATCAACTGACCTAGGACAGAACAGTCTCTTCAACAAATGGTGCTGGGAGAACTGGCTATTGATATTAAAAAGATTAAAAGAGAAACCCCACCTCAAACCTTATACAGAAATTAATGCAAAATGGACCAAAGACCTAAATATAGATCCAAGACACAAAAACCCCTAGTGGGAAATGTAGGGAAGCATCTTCAAGATCTTGTGGTAGGCAGGGCTTTCTTAGACTTTACACCCAGAACAGAAGCATGGAAGAAAAAATAGATAATTAGGACCCCCTTAAAATTAAAAGCATCTGTGCTTCAAAGGAATTTTTCAAGAAAGTGAAAAGGCAGCCTATTCAAGGGGAAAAATATTTTGGGAACTACATGTCTGACAAAGTTTTAACTTCCAGAATATATAAAGAAATCCTATAAATCAACAATGAAAAGACAAACAAGCCAATTAAGAAATGGACAAAAGTCTTAAAGGATACTTTTCCAAAGATGAAATGCAAAAGGCTAAAAAAAAGATGAAAAAGTGCTCAACTTCACTAACTATTAAGGCAATGCAAATGAAAACCACAATGCGATATTGTTTCACACTTACTAGAGTGGCCACTATTTAAAAAAAACAACAGAAAACTACAAGTTGTTGGAGGGAATGCAGAGAAGTAGGATCACTTACTCACTGCTGATGGGAATGTATAATGGTGTAGGTGCTGTGGAAGATAGTTCGGCAGTTACTCAGGAAACAAATTACATCAGGCAGTGCTACTACTAGGTATAAACTCAGAAGAACTGGAAGCAGGGACAGCAACAGACCTTTGTGCACCGATGTTCAAAGCATCATTATTCACAATTACCAAAAGATGGAAACAATCCAAATGTTCATCAAACAATGAATGGATAAGCAAAATGCAGTGTAGACATACAATGGAATATTATCCAGTTTTAAAAAGAGGAATGAAGTCTTGATGCAAGTGACAAGATGAATGAATCTTGAAGATATTATGTTTAGTGATATAAAT
>JAQZBX010064432.1:0-16499 GCA_029593785.1 Cabassous unicinctus | reverse complement strand
TTTTTTTTTTAAGATTTATTTATTTATTTATTTACTTTATCTATTTTAAACATCCCCCCTCCCCCATTTGCTGTTCTGTGTCCATTTGCTGGGCAATTCTCTGTGTCTGTTTCCTGCCCTCTCTTCTCATCCTTTTCCTCCTGTCTTCACGGGGATTCGATCCTGGAGACCTCCGATGTGGGAGAGAGGTGTTCTGCCACCTGCGCCACCTCAGTTCCTGGTTTTTCGGCACGTCTCATCTTGGCTCTCCCTTGCGTCTCTCTCTTATTACGTCATCATCTTGCTGCGTGGCTCGGCGGGGCCTGGCACGCCCGTGCCTTCTATTTTTTTATTTTACTGGGAGGTCCCGGGGATCGAACCCAGGTCCCTCCATATGGCAGATGGACGCCAACCATTTGAGCCACATCTGCTCCCTAAAGCCCTAATTTTAATTTAATCAAATAAAAGTGAAACCTCTGAATTTAATACACTCTAATATGCCCAGAGGAACAGACCAGTTTACAAACACAATCCAATATCTATTTTTGGAATTCATAAACAATACCAAACTGCCACAGACATGGAAGTATAAGCCATAGGAGGAGACAGAAAGAGATATGTGAAGGAGGCAGAGATTGACCGCCAGCAAGTTATTAACAGAACACTACAGACTTCAAAGGCATGCCCTTGATTTTGGACTTCTAGTCTCCAACCTGTGTCAGTAAATTCCTGTTATTTAAGCTAACCAGTCAGTATTATTTTGTTAAAGTAGCTCTGGCGAAGAACACAGGCTTTTAACAAAATATTTAACATAGAGATTATTGCCTGCTATTTTAAATCTGTAGTTTAGTTAGTCCTCCAGAAAGATATGCATACCAATAAAGTTGTCACTATTCTACACACCCTTATTATATTACTATGTCAAAAATACTTATGCAGCTTGCTTATACAAAAAGCAAATTAAGAGTTTTTTTTTAACCCATCAGATGCGCAAAAATAACAGTTTGAAAATACTTTCGGCAATAGCATGGATTAACAGGCAAACTCATACCTTGTTAGTGAAAGAGTAAATTGGTACAACTTTTAGAAAAGGTTAACCTGAACATATCTAACAAAATTTAAAATGTACAAAGCTTTTGACTCAACAATTTCACTTTCAGGAATTTATTCTACAGATAAACTTGCACACATGCAAAGTGGCATGTTATTTATTGCAGCATTGTTTGAACAGTAAACAATCTAAATGTCCATCATTCAGGGAACGGGTAAATTATGACATACATACTGTCACTAACAAGAATAAAGCACATCTCATTTTTCATGTACTTTAAGTGGAGAAAATTTTAATATAGATGTAGGAAAGAGAAGAACAATTCCTGATATCTGGGAGCTGGCCTGGTATCATCAACCAGACTTTAGTGTTGCTAGAAGCTGGCCTGGCACTCACAGCTAAGCCTTATTTTTCTCCTGTTAAACATAAAAAAAAAAAAAATTCACAGAACACCAACATCAAACAAGGAAATCTCTGACCTTGATGGATTAAAACAAAAACAAGCCTACTCTATAAACATGTCTGAACACAGACAAAAACATGAACTTTTGTCCAAATATAAAATGATCAAACGTTTCCTTATCCTAGCCACACTAATATGAGTGATTGCTGCTTCTTTACCAATTATAGCTTTAGCCTCGATTCATTCCTCCTGCCTTTTAGCTAAGGTTTATTGAGATATCTAAGTATAGAAATCCCCCTGTGGTCCTGAAAGCATATGTGAAGTGTGAGAATTAGGAATCCAGAGCAAAGCCTCACTTCCTTAGAACCTTGCCCCAAACCACCCACACCAATCCCAAATCCTATAATAAAATTTTTCCAACACTCTTACTGAGTTGCTCCATGGTTCCCCTTGGTGTACATTCTCCCTCACTGTGATGAGCAATAAACCCAATTTGTTCAACTACAGGTGTGTTCTGGGTGGTCTTTGGCTGGAAGACACTGGCGCATGCTAAGTGAAATAAGCAGAGGCCAAAAAAAATATGTGTATAATATACCATGATTTGTGTAAAATAATTTAAAAATGAATTTAAAAATAGATTTGTTTGTATATGCATAGAACACCTCTGGAAAAACACACAAGAAACTAGTTTTAAATGTTTTTCTCCTGGAAGGGGAAAAAAAGGTGGGGGCATAGGGATGGGAGGAAAACAGACTTTTTAGTGTATACCACTTGGTACCATGCTCATGACTTATTTAAAATTAATGACTTCTTTTAAATATAATAAAAATCACAGGTGCTACTGAGGAGTCAAAATTGAAGAAAGTTCAGAATCTTGCATAGACCCTTGGGCTTATCAAATTTCTGCATGTCAGAGTTCTACTATGCTGAAGTCTCTCAAATTGCATTACTACTGACAAAATGCTCTCCAGGTAGGTCTCCAAAATCAGTGTTTGTGGAAAAATAGGTTCAAATTTCATGTACTTTGCCTCTTCTTGATGAAGACTGCTGTTTAGTCTGTACCCAAAAACCATTAGGTTTAGATGTTCTCTTCAGAATAGGATCCAAGGCTCTTAAGGCTGGAATATTAACAGGTTATGGTAGTTTTGTATTTCTGGTTCTCATAGGGAGCCCTGTGAGATGAGACACATTAATTAGCATTTAAATATCATTCTTCCTAGGAGAGGCCTTAGAGATATTATTTGGTCTCCAAAGCTACAGCTGAGAGTTGTAACCAAGTTCTTCTGAGGCACTCTCCTATTCAGCGGTCTCCTCCTAACGGCTCTGCCAGAGCCAGCCCTGACTCTACTTCATGCCTGGCAGCTCAGCACTCTGTTGGGTTAGGTGCATGGCCACAACAGTCAATTCTGGATACAGCATATATTATATCCCAGACTAATATCACAGTAGCAGATGGCAGTTCATTTGTGTGGTGCCTTGATCTTCCTTGCCTGGGACAAGCTGTGCCTTTTCCTGGTTCCATGATCTTCTGTCTTAGAATCAATGGCCTTCCCTTTATCTCCAGTTTGTTCTTCTGTGTGTACTTTCCACCATCTTACCTCTTTCGTTTTGACTTATATAAACTTCTGCTTTGGACTTGTCCCTGTTCTATAGAACTACTTATACCTGTACCCACAATTTTGACCCTGACAATAGGCATTCCCAATCCTTCCATTTATAATATCAAACACACCCTGTCAACAGCTCCCTAACACACACAAAATAAATTCAAATTTTTGCATGACAATCAGCTTGCTTTACAATCTTGCCTCAACTTGCTTTGCATGCTCATTACTCCATAGTATAAATTTTATTTTAATCAGATTGCTGCTTTTGAATATACTCTGGATACTCTACTCTCTAAAACTTTATTCATGCTCTTGACTTGTCCTTCAGGAAGGGCGCAGTTCAAGTTTCACATGTTTAATGAATTCTTCTTGGACCCCGCACCCCTCAGGGAGCCCTTCCTCTCCCAAGGTACCACTAAATGAAGACAATCCATTTTTCCTCTCCCATAGTGTTTATTGCCTCAGGGGTTTCCAAACATTTCCTTCCCCTACCCAACCCTATTTTCAAGTAGGGAAAGCCTACTAGGGAAGCCAAATATGTAAAACACCAACTCCAGATTAAAATAGTATAAGTGAACCCCATGCTCTTCCCCTACTCTTTTTTTTTTTTTTTTCCCTTCCCCTACTCTTGAAGATACTCAGCCAGACAATCTTAAATCTACTGGCCTATACCACCACTAAATATCATCTACCTTTTCATATCATTTTCCCTGCTAAATTATTAATTCCCTGGGGCATAGGCTCTGTCTTCTTGACCTCAAATTCAAGTAATATTTCAGCATCAGGTACTGAGCCAGCAAACCTACACTTTCACAATCTGCTCCCTAACATAACATATGACATAGCCACCCCCTACCCCCACCCCATTTTACACCTAAGATTAAGTGGAGGCTTGGAGAAAAGGCCTGCTTTAACTAGTGGCAAGCTACAACTCATATCCAGGTCTTCGGAGTCTAAATCCAGTGCACTTTCCATTATACCTCTAGATCTGTTCTTGGCTATTCCTTCCCAGAGTTCCCGAGAGAGACCAGGTGAGGCCAGGACCAGAGAGCCTAAGAGTCACAGCAATCATGAAGGCAACTTCAGTAATGGACAAAGCTCATGTAGTCCTGCACCTATGACAATGCTTAGCATTCCAACTAGTCCACGATTCTGGACTACTGGGCTACCCTAACAACCCTTTTTCTGGCTTTTCCTGCTTATAATTATCTCCAAAGCTTGAGAAGGTAATGGCATCTTTATAATCTACAATTAAATAAACCACAAAACAAAACGTTAACACGTCCAAGAATTAGTACTTATTTGCTCCTCTTATTTCCCTCTTAACTTTACCCTCAGGAGGATCACTATTTTTTTTTTTTTCTTTCCTATTTTACAGAAAAGAAAGGGGCAGGGGCAAGTAGTTTATCTAATGAACAACTAAGAATTATATTAGGGTAAATGCCAGGGACTAGATACTACATAAGGATTTAAAGTTGCAGTACTTAATAATTTGCAAAAATAAAAATTTACCACATAAAAACTAGACCAGCTATATTAATAATGCAAGCACATTTAAATAAGAGACTGCAATCCAACTTTCAAATGTTTTATTTTTAGTGTTTTTAAACATTTTAATACACCAAAGATATAAAATAATATATATTAGTTAAATCTGGATTTAATTTAGAATGGTGATATTTACTTATGTACAATACTGTGCTTCAAGGTATGGCTACCACAGGAACTTTCACGTCTTCAAGTAATACTAGTTTCTCTGTGGATAGGGAGAGTTGGGTAGAATTCTCAAAACAAAGCATGCCCATTTTAGTCCAAGCTAATTTTGCTTCCCCCATTAACTACCAGTTTTCCCTTCTTCTGTTACAGTCGGAAATACTCCATTGTCCTAACAATCTATAGATTCTCAATGAAAAATTATTAAAATTAAACGTTTGTAAGATGACATGACTAACTGGTAACATCATTTGACTATCTATGTTCAAATCCTCAGACAAGCCAATAGTTTAGCTTGAAACAATAGACCTGAAATAACAATGAAATTAACATAGTATTCCTTCTCCCTCCCTGTCAGGCACAAAGCTTTGTTATGCTGAGATATGGATTATACCGAATAAAAAGTCTTTTGGTTAAATTTAGGGTAGAACATACTCTAAAACCAATTTATTGGTAGCTGAAATATGGCTTATAGATTTCATAGATATTTGTATTGGACCCTATGCAAAGGAATAGTTCACATTTTGGTTATCTGAGATTGGTGGCATTTGCTGGGAGCAGTTTCAGTCTTTCAAAGCCACTTAAAGACAGGAAAACAAAACCAAACCAAAAAACCCACCTCTTTATATTCCTAACAATTCTCCTCTACAGAGGTATAGGGATAATTCAGGCTAAACTTTACAAATCCAAGTAAAGTTGGCACTAAAACCTACATGCTTGGGAGCAGATGTGGCTCCAGCATTAAGCTCCCACCTCCCACATGGGAGGTCCCAGGTTTGATTCCTGGTGTCTCCCGAAAAAAACAAAAACAAACAAGCAAAATAAATGAAAAAAGAAAAACCTCAGGGAAGCCAATGTGGCTCAGTGGTTGAACACTGGCTTCCCACATATGAGGTCCTGGGTTCAATCCCTGGCCCCTGGCACTTCAAAAAAACAAAACAAAACAAAAAACCTAGGCTCTCTCTGCCTAGAGGATCCTGCACCAAATCTTGGTGTGTATTTCCATCTTTCTCTCCCATTTCTTAGCAAGCTCTATTCTTTTCCCCATTTCCCAAATAAATTATTTTTACTAACTAAAAGACAAAACAAAACAAAACAAAAAACCCTACATGCTCTGTTGGCTTTGAAAATGCCTAAATGAAACCATTACTGCTTAAGAAAGCACCTGGATTATTCTAGAAAAGTTTTTCTTGTGTCAAGTACCTGAAAACCTTAAAGAATCAATTGACTATTACTTACTTTTTTTTTTTTAATACTATAATTACTTTTAGTAAGGAATAAGTCTACAAAAAAAAATTAAGTCAATTAAACCAGAAAGTTTAAAACAAAATACAGTAACATTATCTGGTATTTGGGAACTAGGATCCTTAGAAAAAAAAAGGTTACTATTAAATTAACGAGGAACTTGCCTTTTGCTGAATACAGTCAAAGCAAGTTAGTGTTATGAATATGACTTTAGTAACAAACACTGTTCAGATTTCCCAAAACCAGACTGTTTCACATTAGCTATTAAAGGATTTGGCTCCTCTGTTCCCTGTTTATAAATTATAGGATTTTTGGAATTCTATTAACACTCAAGGCAGGTACTGGGTAGGAAAAGTTAACCACATGCAGTGTCATTCTTAAAACATAGTCATATTTATGGTCAATGGGTTTTTCTTGAGACCATCCCACACTTATTTAACTGACTAGTTCTAATGCTAAGCTCGTTGCTTTCTGATTTGAAAGTGTACTAATAAACAGAGCCAGCATATAGAAGCTGTATTTTTGCCCTAGCAATTCTGGCCACAGAGAACTTCAGAGAGTATAGTCATGATGGGAATTCTGCAGCACAGCCAAAGAAGGTTGCCCCCAAATTGTTTGACGATAACAGCAAAACTTGCTTTCTTCAAGACCTCCTACTCCCTAACAACTTCAATTATGCTGGGAGTAACACTGCTTTGCTTGGGTTTAAAACAACAATAACAACAAAAAACAAACCAGAAGGCAATCCTGACCCCAGGAACACAGAAAATACATCTAAGACTTTCAATATAGCTTTCCAGTTTGCATACCCAAGCCAAAAACCTTCTTGGTTTCTTCTATCTAATGTCTCAGAAGCCTTCAACAGTAGAACCAAATACAAGGTCTAAAATTATGTAGTCCTAACTCATGTAAACTTCTCTGCCTAGCCACATTCATGC
The DNA here is from genome assembly GCA_029593785.1 of Cabassous unicinctus. Classification (NCBI taxonomy): domain Eukaryota; kingdom Metazoa; phylum Chordata; class Mammalia; order Cingulata; family Chlamyphoridae; genus Cabassous; species Cabassous unicinctus. The sequence continues at coordinate 9,563 of JAQZBX010064432.1, read as the reverse complement.
CCAAAATGTAAACGTAAATACAACCTTCACTATGGTTTAAATTTTTACAAGAATAGAAATACAAAGACAAAATCTGAAAATTTATGGACAATACAAAAAGTGACTAAAATGTAGGTTTCATGTTAAAAATAAAAGCTGAAAAGAGTTTTGTCCCATTATTTTCTAAGAAAAAGACTTGGAGATGATTAATTTATGTAAACACTGCCTTGTAATAGTAAGAACAATAAATTATAAATCTAGCTTACCTTTTTCTCAAAACATATATAAATAAATGCAAGACTGTAGTCAGTTTTTTTTTGTTTTTGTTTTTGGTAGCCTGTTGCTAGGCTACTCAACGTCAGAAGCTCTGCAAAGTTAGTTGCTTTATTTCTTTCTATTTTGTTCTAGCATAGAATCCATACAAAGGAAAGAAGACTGGTGTTAGGAAAATTTACCATTAGGTTGCTATTTCTTTAAAAATTTTGAATTAAGGTTGCCACAGATTTCTTTTCAAACCTTTTCTCAAAAGCCAACATCAGTCCCTCCCTAGCTAAATTCAGACCTGTTTTGCCACTTGAAAAAATGGCAATAAACTTCTTTTGACCTAAAGGGTCACACCATTTTAACTGGCATGAGAAACATCCTTCACCCTTCATGATTATGCAATTTACTTAGATGAAATGTTGGCAATTTTTTGTCCCTAGCATGTAATAGAATCAACAATTTATTAGATGATTCTGAAGTATGAGATTTAAAACATAATAAAATTGAAATTGCCTTGTATCATTTCTCAATTGAGAAATAAAAAATAATGTTCAAAACAGATCGAAATTGTGGTCATTCAGCACTGGCTGAATTTTGTATGCATAATACTCTTTCATGCCAAATTCACTCAGGCTTCCCTTTAGCTCATACAGGGGTGGGAGTATGGATTAAAGTGCAAAAATAAAATATTTCACTAGGTAAGGAAGGAACAGGCTTCTGTTGAGGGGCCTAATTTTAGACTTCAGTATACCAGCACATTTTCTAACTTCTTGTTTTAAAATGGAATTTAAAGACTACATAATTAATATTCCAAGTGGCTAAGCTCATCAGTTGGAGTTCAAACTCTAATTCCATAACCACCCTACTATCGTAACTATTATACAAAAAAATAAGGTGATGAATGTTATCATAAGGGGAAAATTATTTAAGGTACTAAATTTATAGTCTTGTAAACAGCAGCTAAATTTTTATCACTTCCTAACTGCCAAAATAAAATTAAATAGAAAGAATGTATATACACAATTGTATTTAAAAACAGAAAACAACAAAACCCTTGAGTATCCAAATATGTCTGAGACTGCTTACTTCTGATGGGCAAGAAGGAGAAACTTCAGTAACCAAAAAGTTTTATTATGTCTGAAACCTGTTATCAATTTCTCTTCAGAAAGAGAGTTTGCATGCATACCCCCCTATTTAAGAACATAAGAACTTTATCTAGCATCTGGTAAAACTCCATTTTTGCTCATTAAATAATGTCATTTAAAAAGCATAAAATTTGGGCTGTCATCTGCCTAACAAATATAGCACAAAGTTATTTCAGGTACCTACATTACTAAGATTAAGTCAATTTCATTTTTATGTATACAACCATTTTTCTCTCATGAATACTTACTTATGGTCATACGGAACTCTCAATAAAATAGAAACTGCATCTTTTGTTGTTATCTTTGGTAAAAAAAAAATAAAATAAATGCCAGCACTACTTTACATTAATGAGGAGGCAGGTGGCTCCCTCATCAGTACTCTGTCACCTCTTAAACTCTTTCATTCTCTTCTTGTTTCAGGCATCCTGGTATATTCAGAATCCTTTTCTTAAAGATGGTTCAGAAGACAAAAATTATTTGTCAATAAAATGGATTACTTTCCAGAGTTGAGTTGCATTTTCTAAACAGACACAGAGATTAGTTCAAAGAACAAGTATTGCTCACTTGGTAGAGATTTTTCCTTTGAAGATGATCAGGAGCTTCAAAAGATATTATTTCTTGACTAGAGTCCTGCTGGGAACCAATACAAATCCTTCAACCAGCAAACTGTTTAAATTGATTTGCTTAAGTTCAATAAGCAAATACTCAACAGGTAAGGGTAAGAGCCTGATTTCAATCACAAACATTAACTCTGCCTAAAGAGAAGGACAGAAAACATTTATTTAAATTTTCTGTTCAAATCTATGTAAAGACTCTTGATTGTTCTTTCTTGCTTTTTACAATCACAGCCCTGTTCAGAACAGCTTTCCTTTGTCAACATATAAGCCAAAAAGCAAGGCATCCAGGAACAACCTAGGGTGAAAAAGCAATGTTATTCATTTTCAACAACTATGGTATATTTAACCATGAACTCATGACAAAGATACTGTCTTCAACCAATTAGCCTTTTCATTATTGCTGGTTTTGAAAATGGCCAACAATATTCATTAGGTACTGTGCCATTAACATTGCATTCAAAGAAAGAAAACATGGGAAACCAAATCCTTGCTCTCCTGCTCTGCTGATATGCTCTGGTATTAGCCAGAGTATGGTAGTACAAAAAGAGTCTTGTTGTGATATAAAAAGCAATAAATACATCAATGGAATAATGTTCATGGGCAGCCAAAATGAAGAAGATTCCAAAGAGGTTGAGAACCCAGGATAAAGTGTGCAAGAAATTCCAGCTTCTTGGTGTATCTGAGAAAAGGAGAGAAAGATCATTTTAAAACCATGTATCTTCCAATGCCTCTAAGTCACATGTTTCTCATGTCAGTTCTGTTTGACCCATTCTTCTTAGGACTTGACACCTTCCCACAGTCTCCTCTGCAGCCTGCCATCTAATATGCTTAGCAGCACTGAAGAGATACTTACATTCAGTGACAAAGAAATTCAGCATAGTCAGGACAACTGTGTGGCCACTGAACATGTAATCTCCACAAGTGTGAACGCCAGTCAAGGTCATACCAAAGCCACTCCAAATGGCAAAGGCCCGGTGTAATTTCTCCCATACACTGCCATATATCTATAAAGAAAAGTATGAATTAGTGCTTCAAATGCTTAGAGAAGTGGAAGATTCCCAACATCCATTCCCACTGAAATTCAAATGCAAAGACTAAGCCACCAGATCCCCAGTCTAATTCCAGGCAAACCTCAAGTACGGGTGTTCAAAACTTGGCTATACTCAGAAATATTTTGGTAATTAAATGCAATCACTATAATTCGATTTCTCCGCTAGGAGTTCCTTTACAACAAAAATATAATGCAAAAACTTTTCTAGGTTTTTAATCCAGTATCACAGTAGTAGTAGCTTAGCTGTCCTTGCCAATAAAAAGTAAGCTATGACAGAAACCAATGGCTACCATTCAATATCCATGTTATCTGCAGCCAAACCTAATCCCAACTCCCACACATAAACTTAAAAGAAATCCATTTTGAAGAAGAGTTTGAGCAACATTCACTTAATAAAAAATGTATTTAATATATAACAATAATGATTCAAAAATAGCTAAAATTTTATATGTATTTACTATGTACAGATATGCTAAGTGCTTTATGTGTTACTACATTAATTCCCACAACAATCCTATGAAGGGATTCAATTGTGCAGATGAGAAATTTGTGGCTTAGAGAGATTACACAGATTGTAAATGATATAGCCATGATGTATGGAGTCCAACTCTAAAGCCCTATACATGTCTTAAACATTATAATATATGTAATGACTAAAAGGAACAAAATCGCTAGATATCACAATCTCATTAGCAATCTCACCTGCTGATTATACTATGCCAGCTTTCCCTTTCTGCCTTAGTGGAGGGCATGAAAGGGAGAAGAATTTATTATTGGAGAAAAGAAAAGAGAAGGTACTAAGCAACTATACATTGTTAGGTCCTTCTATGACCTCTAATGAGAATAGGGTCAGAGATGTTACTATTGTGAAAGTAAAAAATAAGGCAGCGCAGAGAAGAAATAGCTAGGAAAATGGCTTAGCCAAAGACAGGAATCAACTAATGCCAGTCAAAAGAAAGCAATTATTGTGCAATTGCTCAGTTCTCTTTGTCATCTTCAATGTCCCAACTATTCTTCCAGAAAAAATGCAAACTGATTGGAAAAATAATTTAACTAAAAATAAAAATAAAAGATAGTATTACTGAAAAAAAAAAAAAAGACACGCATCACTTCTGAGTTGAGGTAGTATAAAGCTCATGTTCTTGCCCCTGCCTTGGTGACTGGGAATAATCCAGTGGGAAATATGTATCTGCTGGGCTAACAGCAGTTGAGGGCTTTATTTGTTACTGAAGAATAATCTGGCCTCTACTGACTAATACAGAGTGGCTTTCCGTACTCTAGCAAAATATTAAACTGATTCAAATAAACATGCTCTTTGAATTCCAGGAGGCAGAGATTTTAAATTTGTCACCTCACTTCAGATCACCATCCTCTCAATTCTTTTTCTTTAATTGCTGCAACTCCAGAGGGTCCAGAGGCTGCACCCCAGCTGACAGCTTCAGCAGGAGGAGGTAGAAAAGGGTGTACACAGCTACCACAAACCATCAAATTTGATAACACCCAGAATATTCTTAATATGCCAAGTTCCTATGTAACCAAAATGAATGTCCCTTATTTAGGTTGCTTTTGTGTTCAGAGTCTCCTAACAGCACTTGCTACATATCAATGCTAAGCACTTTACATACAATAATTCATTTGATGCTCCATAATAACCCTGAAAGGTTGCTATATTATTGTCCCCATTTTCAAGGTCAAAAAACTGAGGCACAGTGATCCCGCATCATCTCGAGGACAGAAACTGGTTAATAGTAAAATCACAAACTAATTATTTAGCATCTACTCCAAAAGGAGACTCATCTATTCTGCATTGTGGTTGGGATGATTAAATAAGATAAAATATGTGAAGCACTTGATATAGAAACTCATCCAGGTTAAACACCCAACAAGTGTTTGTATTATAATTATGTTGATAATGGGTGAGAATGGTACCAGTCACCCTTGAGTTTCCCGGAGAGAAATTTGTGTTGTGTTGCTATTGGGCACAGTGGTCTGTGCTTAACTGAGAAGAATAGAGGCAATTCCAAAGACAAGAACCCTAAACCTCCAGCCAAGCTGAAAGAAAAAGCAGCCAAGTAAGACTAAAAGTGCTCATAAGTTCTGTGCTACATTACATTTGGATAGTTGTTGGTTAATGTATTTCTCATGTTCTTGTCACTAAAATAATTTGCACTGATAATCACTGAAAAAAAAAAAGCAAACTGAAACACTGCACAGCAGAATGAATAGGATGCTTTGAGAAGATAATTTGCTTTAAGCGTTTTTGTTTTTTTTTCTTAAGGTGGGTCCACTGCTAATTTCATAAACAGGCATGTTCTTAGTTCTGTCCCCAATCCTCCTATGTCTGGGAATAAAATTTCAAGCAATTAATTTATTACAATTAAAGTTCTAGATGGAGTTCACTGATTGCTAGTTACTATCACCTTAACATTCTATTTTCAATGATTGCTTCAAGGAATACAGGATAATTAGGTTATAATTTAAAGCTATTACAGTATTTAGGGCAGATTCAATTAGAATGTCCATATATAACTGGTAATGAAAAATAGGCAGAAAAAAGGTTGTCCAGACTGTAGAGAGAAGGGTATTTTTTTTTTTAACACATTGCAGCCCCGTGCACATTTACCCTTCTCTGTATTAGCTGTCTCTCAGTTTAAACCCTTAGCTACAGAATATTTTCTTTTCAGTAAAAGCCTGTATTTTTCTTCTTTTATATCTCTTCTAATTAATTAGCATTTGGAGGAAACTGTTCTATCCATGTATAGAAACGAGTTCAAAATAGATCAAAGATTTAAATATAAAAAATAAGACCATAAAAGTATTAGATATCATTTTTTGTTCATCAGAATGGCAGTGTATTAGTCAGCCAAAGGGGTGCTGATACAAAATACCAGAAATTGGTTGGTTTTTATAAAGGGTATTTATTTGGGGTAGAAGCTTACAGTTAGTGGGCAATAAAGCCTAAGTTTCTTCCCTCACCAAAGTCTGTTGCTACGTGTTGGAGCAAGGCAGCTGCTGACGTTTGCCAGGGTTCAGGCTTCTTGGGTTCCTCTCTTCCCGGGGCTCCGTTTTTCTCTGGGCTTAGCTCCTCTGTTTCCTCCACAAGGTCAGCTGTAGACTGAGGCTTTCTAGGCTTTGCCTCTCTCCACAAGGCCAGCTGTGAACTCTCAGGTGAATGGCTCATATCTATCCCGGGCCCTTCTCTCCTTCCTCATCAGAACTCCAACATCAAAACTGCTCCAACTCTGTCTTTTACAATGTCTTTTATTTTTGAGACCCCACCCACCAAGGGGCTCAACGCCCTACTGACTGGCCCAGTCAACACCTAATCATAACTTAATCATGCCCAGATTAGCAGACCAGTTTACAAGCATAATCCAATATCTATTTTTGGAATTCATAACTGCCAAACTGCTATAGGCAGTAACTCAAAAGATTGATAATGAGCAGTGCTGGCAAGGGGATGGGGAAACTGACATGCATACACTGTCGGTAGTAGTGAAAAACTAGTTTTTTCTAGTGGGCATTTTAGCAATATATATCACAATTTTTTAATGTGCATACCCTTTTGATCTGTATCCACTTCTAGGGCTTTATCTTAAGGAGACAATCAAATAAGTGCAAAAGCATAAATGTACAAGCATGCTTACTGTAACACTGTTTATAAATATAAATAATAAACTTTGGAAACACCCTAAATGTCCATTGTTTGGAGACTGATAAATCATACAATGGAATACTCTGCAGCTATAAAAAGATGAGGTATAGCTATATGTATTTCTTCAGAAAAAAATTAAACATCCTTTTAAAATAAAAAAAATTAGGGTAATGAAAAATGTCTGTAATACACTCCTATCTTTTGTTTAAAAGTATCCCTATATTGCCTTGCCTGGATCAAGATCCAGAGTGAAATGCTTCAGGGCTCCATCCCTCCACAGAAGCTGTGAATAACCAGCAAGAACTGGAAGAAACATCTTTTCCAAAAGCTCCAGAAAACAGTTAAAGGATTGCAGTAACAGGGCAAGGGCCAAATCAAGGAAAAGGCTACTTAAAAAGAGTAGGATCTCATAGCACATTAGTTGGCTCTTCCCCCATCCCCTCACTGGCACAGTGCAGAGCCAGCCCATGCTTCCTGTGTGAATCCCTGGTCCCAGTTCTAGAGGGAGCAAAATAATCCTTGTGCACATACTGGAAGCATGTATGTCTGGCCCAATCAGTCTGGTGGTGGCCTGAGAGACTTGCTGTCCTAGAACATGTCCTGAGTGTAGAAGGTGGCTCATTGAGCTCTCCTACAGAATGCTGTGGGAAAGCAGTCATGCTGCCTGGGGTGAGGGATTGCTGGCTGTAGGACATTTGGTGCAGTGCCTAGGACTGTAAGGAAACTGTTTCCTAACAAAGAGGGGGCATTTGCATCCATGTAAATGGGGATTTCTAGGGTGACACACCAAGACATGCGCATATGCAGAAAGGATCAGGGAGGTCCCTATGCTTTGGCCTAGAGCTATACTCCAAACACACTTAATGGATAAGCACTGAAGGAGAACACTTGCACAGATCAATCTGTGAAGACTGAAAAAAGTGTGTTCTTTTTTTCCTTCTCTTCTTTTTTTTTTTGTTAGCCCCTAGCATTCATGGAAAGCTCTGTCATAACACTAGTAGAATACAAACTTAAGGAATAGATACCTCAGAGCCTAAATTCTAGCAATAACACAATAACAAAATGTCGATGTTTCAACAAAAGATTACAAAACATACTAAGAAACAGGAAGCAATGACTCAGGCAAAGGAGAAGATTAAAGCATTAGAAAACATCCAAGGGGAGGACCAGACTTTAGACATACAAAGAGAATTGTGAAAGCTGCAAAAGAGAAGCAAGGTATCACATATCAGAGTGCGTTGATAAGATTAAGTGCCAATTCCATTTCTAATAGCAACTAAAAGAATCAAATATTTAGGAATAAACTTAACCAAGGACATAAAGGACCTGTATTCAGAAAACTATAAAACATTGCTAAAGAAACTGAAGAAGAAATAAATAAATGGAAGGACATTCTGTGTTCATGAACTGGAAGACTAAATATTGTTAAGATGTCAGCTCTATCCAAACTGATTTACAGATTCAACACAATCCCAATAAAAATCCCAACAGCATTTTTGTAGCAATGGAAAAGCCAATTATCAAATTTATTTGGAAGGGTAAGGGGCCCCAAATAGCCAAAAATGTCTTACGAAAGAACGAAGTTGGAGAACTCTCACCTCCTGACTTTAAAGCCTAATACTTAGCTACAGTGGTAAAAACAGCATGGTACTGGTATAAAAATACAGATTGACAAATGGTATGAATCAAGAACTCAGAAACAGACCCTTACCATTTATGGTTAAGTGATTTTTGACAAGGCTATAAGCAGTGGGAAGACATGTTTTAAAAAGTGCTGAAAGCAAAAAATTGCCAACCAAGAATTTTTCAAATTAATTAATTATTTATTTTTATTTTCTAAGCGAGAATTTTATATCTGGCAAAACTGTCTTTCCAAATTGAGAGAGAGATTAAGTCATTTCCAGATAAACGAAAGCTGAGGGGCTTCGAGGGACTTTGTCACCACTAGTATGGCCCTACAAGAAACGCTAAAGGTACTTCTGCAGAGTGAAAGGACTCTAGACAAGCGACTGAAGCCGGATGAAGAAATAAAGATCTCCAGTAAAGATAATGACACGGGTAAATATAATATCAATACCACTGTATTTTTCATTTGTAACTCCACTTTTCACTTCCCAAAGGATCTAAAATGGAATGATAAATCAATTGTTTTGGGCTCATAAATATATAACTTGCAACAAAAGATACATAAAGGTGGGGGGGGGCAGATGGGTGTAGGAACGGGTGTAGGAACATAGTTTATGTATGCTGTTGAAGTTGTTAAAATGATATCAAACCAAATGAGACTGCTATCGATTTAGGATGTTAAATTTAAGTCCCATGATAATCACAATGAAAATATCAGAGAAATGCAAATTCAGGAGCAATGGAGAGTTAATGCAAAATGAATGTAAGCTTTATGTTTGGCAGAAGGGAAAGTTCTAGCAATGGGCTGTGATCACATTGTGAATGTGATTAATCCCACTGAATGTGTATGCTTGGAAGGGGTTGAGATGGGAAGATTTATGTTGTATATGTTTCCACAAATAAAAAGTAAGTAAAAAGACAACAAGTAAATGCACTACATGATACTGGATAGGATCTAAGAATGGAGGATGAAAGGCTCAAAAAGACATTATGGGACACAGGAAAAAAATAGGAGTATAAAATATAAACTTTATATCAATTTTAAATTTCTTGAACTTGATAACTGCACTTATGGTGATTACAGAATGAATACCCTTACTCTTAGGAAATGTACATGGAAGTATTAGGTGTTCAAGAAGTATGAGGGGAGTGGGTGTAGCTCAGTGATTGAGTGCCTGCTTGTATGTACAATGTCTGGGGTTCAATCCCCAGTACCTCCTTAAAAA
>JAQZBX010064431.1:0-16476 GCA_029593785.1 Cabassous unicinctus | reverse complement strand
ATAGCTACAGAGATTGATGCCTTATCAGTGGGCTCTTCATTGGAATCTGTGCTCCTGAGAGTGACAGAGTTGGACTCAAATAAGTCCTCCCTGCACATGGTCCATCAGTCCCTTCTATTCAAACCTATATTTGGTGCTGGAGTTTGTAGGTGTACTTCCAGAGACTAGAGCCTTTGGCCTGCCCATGTGCCAGCTGTGCCTGGAATCTCGGTGGAGCTGCAGCTCCTACCATACAGCTCAATGGATTCACCCAAGACACCTGGCAAGGAGATGATGATGGACAATGGCCATCCCAGGGAATGGAAAGAGTCTGCAGCCACAGGCAGGATAATCCCATCCATCATATCCATGGGATATAAGCCCCCTCTCACTTGGAGGTGGAGTGAACATCACCATCCCAGACTCTTCAGGAATAGGGGAAGAGCTATGGACTAGAGTGGACTTACTGGTATTCTGTTGTAAACATATTGTGATTCAAGCAATGGAAGAAATTACAAAATTGATGTGGAAACAGTGGCCACTGGATGATTTCAGGGCAGGGAAAGGGAAATGCAGTTGTAATACAGGGGCTTTTTTGGGACTTGGGAATTATCCTGAGTGACATTACAGTGACAGAACTAGGCAATTTTACATCAGCATATAACATGCAAAATTTCTGGGAGAGAGTGTGGTCTACAAGGTGAACTATTGTCCATGCTTAGTGGCAAAGCTCCAGGATGTGTATATCCATTGCAGGTGATGTGCCACACTAATGAAGGATGTTTATGTGGGAGGTTATGGGAGGGGTGGGAAGTGGGGAACATGGGAATCCCTGTAATTTCTGCATAACATTTATGTAATCTAAGCTTCTTTTAAAATATTAAAATAAATTAATTAAAATAAAAAATTAAATTAAAAAGATCAGAGACACAGAGAGAGACTCACACAGGAAAAGGGAGCCACCATATTTGGTTTTGTAATAGGAAAGAAAGAGCTCCAGTTTCACCAGCAGCTGAGCTGCAAGGAGAGAAGCCCCTGAGAGGTTCAAAGAGCTGAGGCCCAGGGAAACATGAGTCGTATGTCTGAGAGCTTGAAAATGAACTCAGGAATAAAATGAAGCAGCCAAGACTGATAGAGAAGACCCGGAAAGAGACAAGCCCTATGCCTGGAGGCCCTCAGCTGAGATCCGTAAGATGGTACATTCTGGACGGGAAGGTAGAGACCTTGGCAAAGAGCAGCAGCCATCTTTCTTCACTAAGTGGCAGCTGACTTTGGTGAGAAAGCTTCTCTGCTGATGCCGTAATTTGGATATTTCTTGGCTTTAGAACTGTAAGCTTTTGCCCCAAATAAATCCCCATTATAATAGTCAAAAAAAAAAAAAAAAAGAATTAAGAATTTAGATGACGTTAATCAATCAGCTGAATTTAAATGTGATATTCCAGGAAATATAAAATTGCTTAGATATTTTATTTTTCTGATTTGGGGCTTAGCATGGATTCCTCCATATTGTGCCTACTAGATTTATATATCACTATTTTTATCTAATAATTTTGATTGCATTTATTCCTGTGAAATAATAATGAAAACATTTTATACAATATCACCGTTAATATATAATAGCATGTAGACTCACTTCATAAGAGTTGGAAATATATGTTAGAAGTTAGTGATCAGAGAATAAACTGAATGCTTCCTGGCCTTCAAGCACACAGGGATTTAAAGGAAAAGGGTGGAGGTTATTGCCAGCAGGGAAAATAATATCCTTTTAAAAAAATGAGATAGTAATTAATTTTTTTTTCATGAGTGAATAGATAAAATTAAAGAGCCATATAAAATATAAACAATAGAAAAGTCTTGAAATCAATTGGTTTTAATACAGTTATCTGTGAGGATAATGTTGGGAGATCAAGCAAAACTGTCAAATAAAAGTTTATTATTATTATTTCTTAAATTTGTCAGTGACATAACTTTTAGATACCTAATTTATGAAACAGTTGAATTTTCAATAAATGAAAAAAAATAAACCTTTAGATTATAATACACTTTGTTGATATTGGAGAAAGATAAAATCTTTTGTAGAGTAATTTTTAATATAATATTTCTCCAGGGAAACTTGTATGCATGTTCAGAAGTATCCTCTTCATGGAAGGATGACTGATATGAACCAATTTCTGGCACAATAGCTAACATTGTATTTACTGTAGTTTATTCTTCATAGGTGCATTCATGAGAACTCTATCAGAAATGGTAACTTGGTGTTTTATGACCTATGAACTTCATTTGATTGGTAATGACTTTTCCAAGAGGAATTCTAGGTAAATGAATTCCCTGTGGGAGAGGAGTGGTGTGTATTGACCTCCTGTCAGATGTTAGCATAATGACTTCCAGGGCACAAGCTGAAGGGATGTGGAAGTGGCATGGTGAGGGTGGAGAGGATCCTCTGCCAACTGTTACCTTTAGCTCCATAACAAAACACCCATTAGGGGAAATATTTATAGCATAATTACCCTAATAGTTTTGCTTTAAGACATTTTTATAAACTCAATAATTTATGGGTCAGTAATTTTCACTTCCTAAATTTCTCTGGAGAATGACAATTTTTTTTTTTTTTTTTTTTTTACATTTTCTTCTATTAACACTGCAGGCCTATGCAGATCTTGGGCTCTTATTTTTAACCTCTATACAACATCACATTGTATTAAAATATCACCATTAACAAAGCTGATCTTTTCAATGGACATTTAGTTTGCTTCCATTTATTCATTACCACTATTTATTTTGCAGTGATCATATTTGGCCACTACTTCCTGAAGACAGAGACAATAGAGGTTCAAGGGATAAACATAGAAGCTTTAATCATAGAATGTATATATCTTGAATTTCTCTGAATAATGCAATTTGCTCTTCAAAGCAGCTGAATCAATTTACATTCTAAGCAGTAGTGAATAGTCACTCCCATTTCTCCACATTATTGTCAGTATTTGAAAGTTTTGTCAGATGAATGTAAAGGGGTTTCAAATTTGGAACTTGATGTTGGTTTTCCCAGTTACTAGTGATCTGACTGTCATTTCTGTTATTTGCCTTCTGGGTGTCTTCTATTAATCACACATTTATATAATTTATATTCTATTAAAGTAGTTTTCCTTTAAATTAATTTATGATATTTATTATATATTATAGGGAGTGATTATTTCTTATGTATTTTGTGAATGTATTTTCTGAGCCTGTTCTTTATTTTTGAAAACTGTTTATTGTGTGTTTATATTATAGAATATTTAAAAATTTTATGCAGTCACATTTACCAGTATGTGCCTCTTGGACATTTTTATGAAGGAGTAGAGGTTTTTTAGGTAAATTTTCTCTGAGCCTGTCATAAAATAATATTTCCATTTGTTTTACTTTCAATGTTTTGTGGTTCTAATGGTCAAATTTAAGTTTTTAATATATATGAATTTTATATTTGTGCCTGTAGTTAAGTTGAGGATTTTTAATATATATATTTTTCATTCTAATTCTCCCAACATCAATTTTCTTCTCTATTTCCTCTTTTTCCATTGATATGTGGATTCATCCTCCGTTTAATTTTGGTCCCAATCAAAAAGTGGCCTGGATTCTTTTTCTTTGTTGCATTTGCTATCACTGAATGATAATACTTTTTAAATGACTATAACATTATAGATATGATATCTATTGGTTCTTTATTCAAATTTCTTGTTCTTCTTTAAAATTAGTTTTTATTTTCATGGCTCTTAAATTTTAGATATGTATTTCAAGCAAAAACTTAAATCTATATTAAATTAATTTAAGACTTTGAATAAATTCTCTCTGAATTGAAGATAACTTTTGTGGAGAATTGACACATTATACACACGGTATATACCCAAATTATTCTCATCTCCTTTATATTCTTAAATAATTTTAAAAAACCTTTCCTCAAAAACAGGTATTTTCTTATTCACTGAGAGACATTACCATATAATTTATATTTTGAAATGTTCATGGAATGTGTAATATTTCTTTTTCAAATGACAAATCAGAGTAAAGTTTAATTGTTACAACATTTTGGGGGAGGGCACTAAATGTTTTCTGCACAATGAGGCTGTACCAATTGTAAAATGGAAGAATTTTCAAGATTCCATGGAACACATTTCATTTTTATGGACATAAAATGAAGTTACCTTGACTTATTTATTAGATGACAGCTTGTCTATCTTACAAGGGTGTGTTTAGGGTAAGTGAAATTTATTTTATATTGGATCAAATGTAAAGAACTAGGAGCTTAATTGGCTGAGTCAGCTGCCTTGGTGGGGATTTAAAATTTCCAAACATATTAAGAGGAAACTCAAGAGAGAGTTCCAATAAGAAGTCGTACATGAGGTTTTTTGTTTATTTTTTGTCTGGATATATATATATATATATTTTTTTTGGTTTGTTTGTTTGTTTGTTTTTGGCTCTGAGAGGTCCCCGGGGTTTTTTGTATACAATTTTATCACTTTATTCTCTTTTAAACCAGGAATCTCACTCGGCCATTTTTCCCCACAGTTTTGACTTTTTGAAACATCAAGATCTCTTATGAAACATCAATATCTCTTATAGAATGTTCCACATTCTGAATTTGACCACTGATTTTCATAGTATGATTTAACTTGCACTTCAATTCCTTGTTTACATGTAAACTGCAAATTAGGTATGAACCTTGGTTAGACTCAGGTCAAAAAAAAAAAGAATTCTTGAAAGATGATGTGTTCTACTCAACATAAAATCATTGGAAGCACATAATAACAGGTGGTTTAACTATTATTGACAGTAATTTTGATTACTTGGTTAGGTAGCTAACCATCAATTTTCCCATTGCAAATATAGACAATTTAATTCAGGGTTGAAATCATGTCACTGTGAGAATATCTTATTCCCTTACAACACTTATCTTAATGATTTATAACATCAATTGCTGATTCTTGTTTGAATCAATTATAGGATAAGTGATTAAAAATGACTTTTTAAATTTTGTCATTCCTTCTATATTTACTAGTGCTCATCTTCTAGAGGAACAATAAAACTTTTTTTTTCAGTGCTTCCCCAAGTAAAATCAATGAAGGCATTGAAAACTCTACAGAGAATTCCCAAATACAATTTGAAAATATTAAATAAATACCGTTTTAGCAATGCAAATTTAAGCAATACAGGTTAAAAATTTCTTCTGTTCTGACAATTCTTTTGATTTAACTTAGCAATATGTACACATCAAAAAAACTAATCATATTTAGCAGTTCTCTTAATCAAAACAAATAGTTTAGGGAAGCAGATGTGGCTCAAGTGGTTGGGTATCCGTCTACCATATGGAAGGACTTGGGTTCGATCCCCGAGACCTCCTGGTAAATTAAAATTTAAAAAATAAAAATAAACAAATAAATAAATAAACAAATACGTTTATGATTTTTTCCATTATTCCTTTGGCAAAACTTAAAGATGATTGTACATGTAAGAGATATCTTGACAGTTTATTTATTTATTTTTACTTTTAGAATCTAGTTTTGGAGAAGTAAAAATTCAAAACAATTTTCAGAACTGTTTGGACATAATTAAATAAGATTGCATGTGACTAAGAAACAATATATGCTCATCTATTTAATCAAAATAACAAAAATATTGGTGACACAGGTGAAAAAGAACCTAACATTAATGAGAAAACCAAGTTACTGTGATCAAACTGGAGTGGTATTTGTGAAAGTATAGACAAAGAGATATGCCTAGAAATAGACACACATAAATATAGGAAATATATTTTTAACAAAGCACATAACAATTCAATGGAGAAAGGATAATTTTCTACAAAATGGAGTTGGAACAACTTAATATCCACATGAAAAGAAATTAATCTAGAAATAGACCATAATTTTCATAAAATTTAACCCAAAATTGATCATGGATCTAATGTAAAATGAAAATCTATAAAAATTCTAAATGGTAAACATAGGAAAAAATATAAGTGACCTTGGATTTGGTGAGGAATTTATAGATGCAACACTGAAGTATAATTTATAAAAACAAGATTGATTAGTTGGACTTCATTAAAATTATAAAGTTCTGCACTGTGAAAGTATCTGTTAATATTATGAAAAAGTAAACCATAGACCAGGAAAAATACTTGCAAATGGCATATCAGATAAAGTTCTTATATCCATAACATATAAGGAATTCTTAAAATTCAACAATAAGAAAACAAACAACCCAATACAAAATGGAAAGGAAATCTGAACAGCTACTTCTCAAAAGAAAATATACAGGTGGAAAAAAAGCATATAAAAATATGTTCAACATCATATGTCATTAGAGAATTACAAATTAAAACAAAATGAGACATTATACAAAGCTATTATAATGGCTAAAATCCAAAACACTGGCAATACAAAATGCTGACAAGGATGTGGAGCAATAGGAACTCTCATTCATTGCTGGTGACACAGCCACTTTGGAGGACAGTCTGGAAGTTTCTTACAAAGCTCAACATAGACTTACCAAAGAATCCAGCAATTGTGCTCCTAGGTCTTTGTTCAAATGAGTGAGAGCATATATCTGAGCAAAACATGCACAAGAATGTTTATAGCAGCTTTATTTCCTAAAATTTTAAGCAAACATGATGGCATATTATATATGAATGCATAAAAATTTTGGTATATCCTTAAAAATTAGTATTATTCAACAATAAAAAGACTTGGGCTATCAAGCTATGAAAACACATGGGGGAACTAAAAATGCATATTGCTATGTGAAAGAAGCCAATCTGAAAAAGTCACATATTGTTTGATTCCAACTATATGACCTTCTGGAAAACACAAAATTATAGAGACATTTAAATGATCAGTGGTTGCCAGGAATTCAAGAGTAATGCAGTAGAATGAATTGTTGGAACAAAGGGCCTGTAAGGGCAGAGAGACTTTACATTACATTATTCCTTAGTCAAAACACACATTTCTGTATAACGCAAGAGTGAGCTCTAATATAAATGATGGGATTAGATAATACTAACATACCAAAACTGCTTCAACAATTACAACAGATACATCAAACCAATGCATAGTATTAATAGCAGAAACTAGGTGTTCAGGGTGAGTTGATGTCTGGGAATTATCTCTAATTTCTTTATAAGTTTTCTGTAAGTCTGATACAGCTCTAAAAAATAAAGTCTACTATATAATATTAAAGAAACAATGCAACAAGAATCTTTAGGAACATGTTTTTTTTTTTCCTCCTTAGGTAATTAAGGCTACAATGAAGTCAATATAAAGCACAGAAAATTATTCTGGTAAGACACAGAATTTCTAGGTAGATTGCATAGAAGGTAAAGAAGAACTTTTTATATTTTATGTGTCAGTGAATAAAGCAAAGGAGAAAGTCCATTACAATCGGGAGACTTCTGCTATAACATCAACACATTTCATAGTTTCTTTCCAGGCTCAAATAATAAACCAATATAACACTATTAACCTCAGACACATAGAAATAAAGGCTTTTCTGAATATCAAGCATGATGATACACAGACCACAAAGTTCTCATATTTTCACAAGTCTGCCAAGTGTCCTTCTGGAAAAAATTGGTGATCTTGTGAGCACTATCCATGTTTGAGAACTTTTCTCAGATGCATCTTCCTCCACAATTTTTCTTCAGCTCTAGGTTTCTATTCTGAGTTTTAAAAATGCATCTTAATACATCTGTATAGTGCCCCTTAAGCTACTGCATTCTTTTTGCCAGCTCCTTTCTGTATCTCATCACTAGACAGGCCAAAAGCTTTAGGGAATTGATGTATGTATCTCTTCTTTGGAGATTAAATCCTTTTCAAGGTACTACACCAATTGAAACAATTCAAACACTTTTTCATTCATGAAATGAGTCGCTCAACATTATCTATGAATGAACAATAAATTGAGTTGTTAAAATATCAAAATGTAAATATCATGAAAAACAGAACCACTTCTTTCAGAAGGATATATCAGAGATATCATAGAAGGAGACATGTTTTTTTCATAGAAGAACACAAATGAGGACACCTAGGTTTTAGGCCCCTATAATGCAATTATCTGATCTTTGAAGCAGTTACTTCAGTTCAAGACTATTCATTTCTTCAGGACAAAACCAAAAACACATCCATTGATTTCTCTTCCCAGGTTTACCAATGTTAACAATAAGGTAATTTATAATAGAATTATTTATGGTATCTAAAGCCATATATCACTGGCAGTTTCTTGAAAATATTAAAATGCAGTGAACTTCTCATTTTTATATTTTTTACAGTAAGCACATCAAAGCCCATTTCGTGTCCTTGTTCCTTAGACTATAAATTACACGATTGAGAATTGGAGGTATCACAGTGTAGAGGACAGAAAGTAGGTTGTCAATAACTGAGGGTGTATTTGAAGATGGCTTGAGATAAACAAAACAAGCTATTTATTTTTACTATTTTATGATGAAAATAGTAAAAACTGTGAGGTGGGAGAAGCATGTGGAGAAAGCTTTTAACTGACCTACTGTGGTGGGAATCTGCAACACAGTGGAGAAAATATAATTATAAGAGAACACAATACAGATGAAGAAAGACACAACTAAACGCAAGCCAATCCCTATACTTCCATAAACTACCACTAGTGTTTCAGAGCAGGGTATTCTTAATAATGAAGGAACATCACAGAAAAACTGTGGGATCACATTGAAGTCACAGAAAGGCTTTGAAAATATACCAACTGTGTATACAACTCCAAATAGTCCTCCGATTGTCCAGGAAGCACTTGCCATCAGCATACAAGTGCTGCCATTCATGATGACCCCATAGTTCAAAGGATAGCAGATGGCCATGTAGCGATCATAAGACATGGCTGTGAGGATAATTATTTCACCTGCTGAGAAAGATGTCATTAAAAGTAGCTGGAAAGCACATCCTAAAATGGAAACGGAGTAGTTGTGAGTTAAACTGTTCACAATGAACTTCGGAATTGGGACAGACACAAGAAAGACATCCAAGGAGGACAAGTTCTTCAGGAAGAAGTACATGGGTGTATAGAGTTGCAGAGCAACAGTAATAAGAGTGATTATGAGAAATTTACATATTAGAGCTGCCAGGTAAATCACTAAGAAGAACACACCATGTAAAAGCTGCAGCTCCGGGACATCAGAAAACCCTATCAGGAGGAATCCTGTCACCAGTGTGACGTTGGCCATGCTAGTAGGTTCTCGTCATTTCCTGGCAGGGCAAGGAGATATGTAAAAAACAAAATTAATCTAGACCACATAAAATGAATCATCCTGATAGAAATAATACAGATTGAAAAAGAGAAATGTAATTGTTTCTCAATCTTAAATACTTCTGCAGATTTATCTATAAAATTATTTCTTAAAATTTTTAAGGTAAAGGGATTTCATAGGTAAGGTAGGAAATCAGCATTTACAAGTGTTTCACATGATTGTTACCTTAAACCTCAACCACCTAGGAGAAGGCTATAACTTGAATAAATGGAGAAGTTTAATCACAGGAGTATTTGCATCACACTATTATTATGACATAAATCATCACAGATCCTTTTTCTTTTGGAAAAACAATTTAATGATATAAATCTTAAAGTGTGTTAGTATCCCTAACCCTCAGGAATAGAAAATGACAATGATCATATGTCATGATCTCACAATGTACTGAATAATCCAACATAGGTGAATAAGTTCTTATTTATCCTTATGGACAAACGCAAGAGAAGATAAACAAAGATTCTCCTCAATGTTTGCATTACCTTGAGGTCAACTAATTCAAATATCTTAAACATCTCATTTACTATAGGAAGGAAACAATTGAATTATATATCTAAATTCCATGTCCATTGAATCCACTCATGTATAATAGAGCCAGATTATCATGGGGACTGCCTAGTAATTGTAATCATTTATAAATGATACTTGAGAGGTAATAAAAACCAAATATCTTCCCCATCTTGCCTGAATATTTTTTCTTCATCAGGTTATACTTTTTGCAGTTCATTTTTTAATACTACAATATATCTTTTTTCAGTGATCAAAATGTATTCCCTTGATTTTTCATTACTATGCAGAATCTTTATTTATTTATTGAAAAGATGAAGAAGTGTCTCATAAATATTATCCAAAGATGTAGATATTAGAGATAATAAAGGTGTTTTCTGGGAGATTGCATTCATTGGGAGACAGATAATGAAGAAAATGCAAAACAAGCAAGCAAAACCTCAGGTAGTAATAGTTGTTATTAAGTTAATAAGATAAGGTCTTATTTTAAAGATTAACTGGGTGCCTGTTTGAGATTGGGCATGGGGAAGGATCTCCAGGGAGTGACTTAAAGGCTGAAACAAATGAAGAAAAAGATCCTACAAAGAATTTAGTAGAGAATGCTTTAGGAAACAAAAAGAATATTATAGCTTAGAAAATATAAGTGAAGGGAATGGATATTTGGATAAAATTTGAGGAAGCGGTGTTTAGTGAACTTGGAGCATGCATGGTGTTGAGAGAATGCTGCAAATTTTCAGTTTGTTAAATTAACAAAGGACCAGCAGAAGGAAGAAGAAACCGGCAGTTAAGTTTCATTTGTTTTTGGTGTCTGCCCTAAATTTTGATAGTATCTACACGTGTTTTTTTTTTCTTTCAATTAAACAATTCTAAACAGAAACTGATAGTATTTTAAGCTTTTATCAATGGAAATTTGAAAGTCATACTTAAAATAATTCCAACTTTTCAACCATTTTGACAGAGGATAACTTACTAGAGATACTAAAAATGAAAAAGCATAAATTGCAGTGAACGGTGAAAATTTTTCTCCTCCAAGGAAGAGTATTATTTACCACTTTTAATACCAGAAGATTAAACAGAACATCTAGTTTCCTTTGGAACTTCTCTGACATTAAAACATAGTTGTATTTCTAGGCTTCTGATAAAGGACACAATGGTCTCTGATAAGCAGTTACAGATTCTTCTTATTGACAGTTGCATCTTAATGTGATATGGAAATAGTCATTTGCCTTCCTTTTATTTCAAATTTCATGTCAATTGAAATGTTCTATAGTCAAAATGACTATAGAGAATTATTATTAAGATACATGTCTAATCCCCTGGGGTTCCCCCAAAGAAGTTATTATTAGAAGTGTTCTGAACTAACCAGTTGTCTCTTAAGAGTATTAGCATTATAATTGCAGATATTTTCCATAGGCAGAACTGCTAACTCCCCTGAAAACATTCTGGAATTCACCATGACTCAGACTTCTACCATAGTAATAATGAAGTACTTAATTGTTCTCTTAATTACACTTATCATAGAGTTGTAGACTATAGGCTAATGGTTAACAAACTCCAATATAGGTAATATTTACTTGCGTATTTTGCTGAAAAGGAAAATTCTTGTCAAATATTCAAATGACTTAATGTCCCTGAGTCAGTCTAAGAAGAAGCATTTATTCAATCTACTTGGTGATTCAGATTCACATCATGCTTTAAGAAAGCATACTTAGAGATGGAGTCACCTAGCATGAAAAACAAAATAATCTTATCTTAAAACCCCTCTCTGTAGAGTGATGAAACTCAAATCATTTTTTAAAGACATGGTTGTAAGAATTTCAGAAGGGTTTTCCTCTCATTTCTATTAGGTAAACATGTTTTGCTAGATTCTTCCAAATTAATTTTGATTACTGGAGATACAAAGGCAAAATTCAATTTCTCTACTACATATTTCCTTAAAATATTTTAACTATTAAATTTGATCTCCCTTCCATGAAGAGTTAATGGTATGAAATGCAGAAGATGGTATTCAATAAATTTTGTAATAGACATTTTTATGAGGTGTATTACCATGCTTATCTATTGATATTCTTGAAATATTGAATGTTTTTTATTAAATATTAGCCAAATTTAATACTGACAAATAGAGTATCAGATATCAAAGTAATCTCATGTGAATAAAAATAAAACAAGTAGTTTTGTTTTATGGGATAGAAGCTTTTACCAAGTCAGATGAATAAGATCTCAAAACTTTGAATAAAAATAGCACTCGAGGAAGAAAAATGATAACTTATTTAAATCTGTACAAATTAGAAAAAAAAAGTTTGTGAAAATATCAGATTAATTCTAGAACAAATATTTTAATTAAATATTGTTATTCTTTATTTTGTAATAGAGATTATCTTCGTTAGTCATACTGCAGATTTGGTTGCATTGATTCATGCTAATTAAGTTTCTCATATGTGAAAATCTCTGCACTATGGATGTTAAAAACAAAGTCTCTTTATTGACCCTCTTGTAAAACATTTATTTTCATATAATCCAGGAAATGTAGAAAATTCTTCAAATTAAGACCAACTGTGTGTCTAGGTCAGGACTCAAAATCAACCATGTAAACTTCAAAACTCAATGCACTTTCTATCAAACAGAAGGAGTTTCCAACTGAGGTTTTAAATCTACCACAAATTCTACTTTTTTTGTTTGAATGATTGAACAATCAGTGCATGCTGGAATAAATTTAGGAATGTCTTTTATTAAATTAGGTGTGATTTTTTTTTAAGATTTTCATGCCCACATGTAGGCAGTGCCAAGGAAATTTTTGGGTTTTGAATATCTTCTCCATGTTCCACCCTGTCTGCCTTGTGCATCCATTTTGACCTTCCTCTTAGCTGACTACCATATGGATTAATCAATAAGATCATGCATCTCAGGATCATAGGTTCCTATAAGTATTTTAAATACCTTACACAATTTTTGGGGGTCTTCCTGTGACTTTGGAAATTCCCTGATTATAGTTCATAATTCAACCTTTGACCATGGAGGGAAAGTTATTAAGGGTGGTTCTCCATTAACCTCAGAGGGTTTAACTGTAAAAGGCAATTCCATAACTTCCTTATCTGGAAGGGAGAGTAACTTTGTTAGTATGTTAGTAGAGTGGGAATATTCAGGCAAAGGTGGATAAAGAGAAGGAACAGTTAGAATACAAGATATGTAAAGTGAGTGCACTGGCATTAGGGCTTGAGCCTTCATTTTTTCTTTCACTTTTTTTTAAGGAGTTCTTTAAGTAAGTTATTTTGGAATCTGCCTTTTTTTAAATGGGGAAGTTGTGGGCTTTCAGAACATTCATGTATAAAGTACAAGATTCCCATAATCTACTCCACTATCAATTCCTCACATTGGTGTGGAACATTTCTTGTAACTGATGATAGTGCTTTTAAAAAATTGTACTATTATTTTAACAGTAGTTACCTTTGGTACAGTTGAACGCTTATTAAAATAGTACTATTAGCTATTGTCCATAGTTTAAATTAGGTATTATTTTTCCATAAACCACCCTATCTTTAACACATTGTATTAGTTTTACCAAACAAAGGCCCACTGCCCAATGCACAGAGAAGTCAATGCTGTGACTCCAGGATTTTGATAAAAGAAAGAACTTTATTACAAAGCAGCCAAATAAGGAGACAGGAGGAAAAAGCTCCATGATCAAAAGAGTTTAGGATTCTTATGGGATTCAAACAAGGAAAGGTGGAGTTGTTACTGAACAGTGATAAAAATCACTCAGTTAACATACGATCGCAACTACAATATCAGGTAAAGGAGTGAAAATAAACTAAAGTAACAATTTCAATAACTAGTAAAGATCACTTAGTTAATATAACAACTTCAATATCATGTAAAGGAATGGAAATAAACTAAATAACATTTTCAATATCAAGTAAAACTGCTGTCGCCAGTAGTAACAATTTTCCCCCTCCCCCCCCGCCAACTCCTTATTTTTGTTCCTTCTTCAATCTTGAATGATCTAGGATGATGACAGCTCTGGCTGTTTCAGGCTGAGAAGGGACATAGATATTATAATTCCAGAGGAATGGAATTATTTTGCTTGCAGTTGAAGTTATTATTTGCTTTCAGGACAGGGCTTGGCCGTCATCATTACTTTGTTGGCTGTCCTACTTTGATAGAGTTGAGAAAAAATACAAGGACAAATCTTAAAGAAGAAAATACTAATAATTAAAATGAGGGCAGATAATCTTGTCTGTAATATAGTTTTGAAACAAGATCCAAATCCCAAAGAGAACCAAATAAATAAATTAAATCAAGGAGAATGTGTGTATATGGCATTAATTTGAGTTTTCATATGATTTAGTATTGTTGTAATGTTAGCAGATGCATCAGTTATAAATGTACAGTATTCAGACTTTATTCTGGTACAGGTCACAACCTGGGAAGTAGTGAGGATGTCTAAAGCCAATATAGAGAAATACCTTAGATACTATTGTTTAGGGCCTGTTAGATAAATTTATTAAGAGCTTCAATTTGAATAATGACATCTTCATTGTTTATCAATTGAAAGAATAAGGTTGCAAAGAGATCATGCCAGTGGAATATGGATCGTGCCCATCTGGCTTTTAATAGAAATAAATTGACAATGGGGGATAGAATACTCAGAATAGTTGATTGGGCCGATGGCAAACCTAATGTACATCACCCTATCCCAATTGGGGTATAAGCAGTGTCATAAATTTGGTACTGCATACCCATTGAGTTCCATTTGGAGCTACCTAATAAGTGCCAGGTTATCTTAACCAATCAGTTCCAAGCCAGTTATTTTCTTTTTATATAATGGTTTGGTGGTATAGTTCAGAGCATATCCA
Source organism: Cabassous unicinctus (assembly GCA_029593785.1). NCBI lineage: Eukaryota > Metazoa > Chordata > Mammalia > Cingulata > Chlamyphoridae > Cabassous > Cabassous unicinctus. The sequence goes on along the minus strand of JAQZBX010064431.1, from coordinate 1,839 downwards.
GTCTATTTTTATTTTCCTGGTAGTACATGATTATGCTGTTGGAAATGATTTCTTTGTTTCTAACAAAGGGGCACTTTCTGACTTAAATAACCATATGCAGGGATTAACCATAGCATGCTGTTCCATAATTGTAAGTGTCCTTCTTGTTCCCTGACAGTTAGATTTTTAAACTTAAGTAATTGCTCTGCTTGTTGCATAGTCACTTGTCCATTCATTTCATATGAAAAGTTAACCATATATCTTAAATTACTAATATTTATGGGTCAGTTATCTGGAATAGCATTAGTTATATCTGCTGTGCTGAGAATCAAGCTATGCTTTTGCTTTTTTTAAAGCTTTTTAAGGAATCAAATCTGTTCCCTGGAGAGGTAAAATCCATCAGTGTAGGACAGAAGCATTGGAAAGTGGGAGTTGACCACATACCCAACAGTTACATATTTTCATGAAGGAAGCATAGGAATGGGCCCACTGAGAAACATGTTACTGTCTAGGGCTTCTTGAAGGAAACTAGGACCTATATATATATATATACACACACACATACATGAATAGTGAAAAGTTAGTAAAAGATAATACTTAATGATATAGTCTCAGTTTCAATTTCTAAAACAATTAAAGTGATTCTATCTCTTGGAAATCATGCAATGATCAGTCAAGGTATTTAAGACAACATGTATCATTTAGGAAATAACACATGTAAGAGTATATGGGCAATAAGAATAATCTACATTTAACATTACCTTAATTTTTGTTACTGTTTTACTTTAAAAGTAATTTTAAGTCAGTTAATACTTTGGAAGTATAACTAGGTGATGAAAAATCTTCTATGGGGACATATTTATGTTCAGAGATGGCTCTTCTGGGTACATCTGCTTCTATGAGTCCATGAAGATGGTTACCTGTCAAATTTCTGGTGGAAGGTCTTCACTTTCCAGGATTTCCTGGTGGGTCACTACAACATATCTGACTTTTCAGATTCTGTTTTCCATGAAGCTGCTTCCATCAGTGTTCGTCTCCAGGCTGGCTTCTCTAAAGGTTGATAAGTGAGAACTGAATGATTGCATTATAATCCTCAATTATTTGAATACAGTCATGTATTCATTCTTCTGCACTTGGGAGGAAATAGGCAGGACATAGGCAGGAGGAATTACTTAATCTTATATTTGTTTTGTCTAATAAGATGGCTTGATATTTCCCCAGCTGATAAACCATGAGCCAGTACCCACCTTTTTGTTCCAATGACAAGTTGCAGAATATGGACAATGACATGTTACCCTAAGGTGAATTTTTCAGCTTCCTTAAGGAGGTTACATTTAGTTGCAATTCTGCTGAGGCACAAGGGCCATCCTTGGGTGGAAGTGTCTAGTCATTTAGAGAAGTAAGCTACAGGATACCTAATGTTTCCTAGATTCTGGGTAAGAGCTCCATGTCCAATTCCTTGCCTCTCATGTACAAAAAGATCAAAAGGCCTTCTTAGGTCTTGGAGTCCAAGGTCAGTGCACATCTTAAGATTTATTTTATAATCTGGAAGGCATTTTTATATTCAGCTGTCCAATCTAAAGACTCTTGGTCTGGTCCTTTTAGAACCTCCTATAATGGTCTTAGCTATGAGTACTAAATTTGGAATCCAAATTCAACAAAAACTTTTCTTCCTTATAAATCCTCTAAGTTGTTTTCTGGTAGCTGATTCTGCCACTCTGGTCAGGGCCTCCCTTCAGTCAAGTGACAAATTCCATTCTCTTTTTGACAAATCAAAGCCTAAGTATTTTAATAATGGTTGCAAAATTTGGCTTTCTTTTTAGAAATTTTCTATCCTCCATCTGCTAAGAAATGTAAGGT